>JAWQFJ010000859.1:0-82187 GCA_034096865.1 Theodoxus fluviatilis | reverse complement strand
GTACCAAGCATGTGGCGTTTCTTTGCAAGAAAGATGGCGTAACCTAGAACTACAACAGGCGCATTTCGGCTGATTAGTTAGTGTTTTTTCTCAATTCTCGTGATGGGTACCTCATTAAAAAAAAGATTTTAAATATTTAGAAACTTCAGTCGCACAATCGGTTGTACACAGACGTTCCCGAGACATGGTAGACTCGGAATCGATGATAAACCCAAAACTCGATTTTTGATCATATTTTATTAATTTTCAACACCGTGTCCCCCCTTAAGGGGAGACCTGGCAGCTACAGTACACATTTTTTACCAATTTTTATTTCTCCAATTATGATGCTTATTTTTGATTTAGTTCATTTGGAATAAACAAAAAAAAATCAAATAAAGGCTGTATCTGGTGTACTTATGAGAATAATGATAGTTTTATGACGGAAATGGGGGAAAATATGTATTTTTCAAGAAATCAGTAAAAAAATCAAGAGACTACATATCAACTTCAAACCAATGTTAATTTGCATATAATAATGTTGCTCATGAGATTACATGAAGACATCTTGTCTATCTTGTTGAAAAAAAACTCTACAACCTAGAATTTTAACTATATGTTTTCTGTTTGTGTAAGGCGTGAAATTTTTTTAATCTTCAGCAAATGCAAAATTTACCAAATGTTTTTCTATTAAATTCTCATTGTAATATCACAGACTACTCATTTGTCTACAAAATGAAAAAAACAGAAAGTGACTAGCACAAACACACAATTTTCTATTGATTTCTACATGAAGCTACCATCGTGAAAAATCAACAATCCGAGAAATCAGCCGACAAAGTTTTTGGAATGTTCCATGTCACAGAAAAAGGACTTTCAGTCAAATTTACAGCTGATTTCTGCTTCCCAGTCACCTTCTATGTGTCTTCCAGCATGCCTGGGCCATAGGTTGGTCCCTCTTCATCCTCCTGAGCAGCAATGTCATGCAGATGTTCAACACGGTGTGCACGTCTTTTTTTCTGGAAAGCTAGAGTTGCAGCTTTATCTGCCTTCCTCTTCCTCTTGGCATCTTCTTTCTGCAGCAGAAGCAGGGTCACCTCATTTGCAGCAATGTTCAAACTCTGCATCACCCCTGCCAGATGAAAGTTCCCCTGGTTGAATTTGTCCACCGCTTCACTAGCGGCTGCCAACACCCGTTGCCTTCCAACGAACACTGTCTTTGGGCAATGCAGCCAGACCAGGTTGTTGAAGCTTTCGTTTGCGTTTTGAGTCTTTCCATGCAGAATCTTCTGAAGGAGAGCAGAATTTGTGAACCTTCTGTAGATTGGGACCAGTTCCTCAGCCACCTCTTTGCTGAGAGGAGTTCCCACATGTTTTTCATGTGACTCGGGTGGCTTCCCCTCAGCTTCAGCTTGACGCACAAAACACCAAGACTCTTTACCAGTCGGGCACCGAGTGTGGTGTGGCTCCTCATCTGTGGACATGCAATGGAGAAGACTGGCCCATACTGACTCTCTCATTGCCTCCTCTCCTTTTCCTTCCTTCACAGTGTCAAGTATGGCTCCCCGAAAGTAGTTCTGAAGTCGAGTGCACTTGTCTGCTGTCAGTTTGCCAGAACCCTTGCCACCAAGCTTCTTCTCCTTGGCAATCTTCCTGAGGGCTGTCCCCATCCTCTTGTGAACATGGTTCACACACTCCAGCTTTCTCACTGGTCTTGAAGACCCATATGGCTGGGCATCCTTGACTGCTGCATATGCTGCTGAATCTCCATCGCTCAGCATTGTCCGATACCGCAAATTGTGTCTCTGGATAGATCTATCCCACATGCGACGTGCAGCTTCCATCTCCATGGCTTTTGCTGAACCACTAAAAAAAATTGAGCATTTTGAGTCATGCTCAAGCTGCCATGCCTCTCTCAGCTGCAGTCATCTTCTTCAGTTTTTCTGTGTTCATGGTGCACTTGTGGCAGTATGTTGACAGCACCTCGAAGTCTACAGCATACCCTGTGAGGACATCAATCACAACGCCCACACCATTGTGAGATGTGAATCCTCGTTTCTGCCATGTACCATCGAACGACACATCTATCCATGGTATCCCATCATCTTCATCCCATGCTGTGTCATCCTCACTGTCTTCCTCACTGAACTCCTCTGCTGCGTGTTGGCCACAATGATGGGTCTCTCTGAATTGCCTTTTCACAAAGTCCACTGTCATGTCCAGTGTGGCTTCCTTTGATGCAGCAAGAGCATCACAGACTCTCCTGTCAATGCTGGAAAAAGTTTTGCCATGGAGAAGAGGCATGCCGAAAACTGTGCAAAACTTTCGCAAGGCAGCATATCCACCACCAATTTCATGGGAATACAGCACAGCACGCCTGTTCACCTCAAACCCCACGTTCTTCTCCTGTCTCTTTTCAATGCGAGGTGAAGAAACGCATTTTCTTACCTCTCCACATCGTCCACAAATCATAGTCATCTCCCGAGAAAATCCAAGAGGGGTGCCAGCTCGTACTGAAAGACGATTCTCGAAGCACTTTGGACACACTGCATCCGAAATGAGTTCATTGAGCTGACCGATCTCTGTCAGAATCCACTCGGTCGGCTGCACTGAGCATGTCATACTCCTCTCGAAATCTCTCCAATTCAATCGCGATGAGGATGGTGCCGGATCATCAGTAGATGTAGAGGGGACTGGTGTGCTGTAGGCAGAACTAGATGCCAGTGGTTCAGCAGCCAATGTAGATGGGACTGGTTCCGACGATGACGATGTAGCAGTACTGATAGTGCGCTCGCACACGTGGCTGACGTCGATTACACATCACAAGGCTTTCTTCCCTTCACAGCTCGTGCAGATGACAGTTGCTCCTTTCTTTTCTTGCTTTTCGTGAGTTTAAAAGCACCTACAGTGTGCGATTTTCGTCCAGGCATGGCAAAATGTATTTAATCTGACAATGCAACAGCGCATGTGGAAGCCATTTTGTCTCTAAGCCGCATTGCATTGTGGTAGCGATTCCAGCTCTCCGATTGGTCCATTCGCGTCAGCTGACCAGATCTCATACAATCTACCTCTTTGTTGCTGCCATGTAGCTCTATGGAGAAGAAGTCTAGAAGAGTTACGTCCCTTGCAATTTGTAGATGAGATGTGCCGCTTTCCAGCGATACCTAACTTGCAAGGGTTCATTCAAAATTTAGGCCCGTTGCCAAGACCCAAACATTGCAAATTTTGACGAAATATTGCACAAGAAGACTCGTAAGATAGGTGGGTGGTATGTTTTATTGCTCAATTTAGCCCATAAAGAGTTCGTTTTCACACTAAAGCAACATCGGGTCCATATGTAGAGAGGTCACAGAGTGCAAAATCGGCAAGTTTTCAAAATCGACAAAGTAAACCCAAATTATCAATTTCCACTGCCGTGTCTCCCCTTAAGGTGAGAGATGCAGGGGTGATGCAGAGTTTGAACAATGCTGCAAATGAGGTGACCCTGCTTCTGCTGCAGAAAGAAGATGCCAAGAGGAAGAGGAAGGCAGATAAAGCTGCAACTCTAGCTTTCCTAAACAAATGACGTTCACACCGTGTTGAGCATCTGCATGACATTGCTGCTCAGGAGGATGAAGAGGGACCAATCTATGGCCCAGGCATGCTGGAAAACTCATAGAAAGTGACTGGGAAGCAGAAATTGGCTGTAAATTTGACTGAAAGTCCTTTTTCTGTGACATGGAACATTCCAAAAACTTTGTCGGCTGATTTCTCGGATTGTTGATTTTTCACGATGGTAGCTTCATGTAGAAATCGATAGAAAATTGTGTGTTTGTGCTAGTCACTTTCTGTTTTTTTTATTTTGTAGACAGATGAGTAGTCTGTGATATTACAATGAGAATTTTATAGAAAAACATTTGGTAAATTTTGCATTTGCTGAAGATTAAAAAAATTTCACGCCTTACACAAACAGAAAACATATAGTTAAAATTCTAGGTTGTAGAGTTTTTTTTCAACAAGATAGACAAGATGTCTTCATGTAATCTCATGAGCAACATTATTATATGCAAATTAACATTGGTTTGAAGTTGATATGTAGTCTCTTGATTTTTTTACTGATTTCTTGAAAAATACATATTTTCCCCCATTTCCGTCATAAAACTATCATTATTCTCATAAGTACACCAGATACAGCCTTTATTTGATTTTTTTTGTTTATTCCAAATGAACTAAATCAAAAATCAGCATCAAAATTGGAGAAATAAAAATTGGTAAAAAATGTGTACTGTAGCTGCCAGGTCTCCCCTTAATAATAAAAAGCCATTTCCTGTTGTTGCTGGGACAGTCATATTTTCATCACATAACTAAAGTTTATCCCTCCAGGTTTACTGGAGGTCCTACAGACTTTATCTGTCTGTCTGTCTGTCTGTGTGTGTGTCTGTCTGTCTGTCCCGACTCCACGGCTTATATCTCAAAAACTACTGGACGGATTTCCTTGAGATTTTGCACACTAACTGGAAGTTAGGTCCGATTGAATGTATCAAATTTTCAGAATCGAGGCTTGAAGAGAAAGTGGTTTTTTAAGGTCGTACACTCCAGAGCGCCTCCCCAAATACGCGGTTCATAGAATGGCGAAATTGCGTAATGTTTGACGCCATTAATAACGTTACGTCATTTGCAAGTAGAATTTTGAGGATAATGGATTTCGTACACTCGGAAGCACCTCCCTCGATAGTCAATAGATGTAAGAGCCTAATCGAGTCAAACTCTTTTCCTAAGTTCACAAAACAACATTTGGCTTCTTTGTATGATGAACGTCTACCAGCAGACGCAAAAAAGCGATACTATGCTGTGTTGGCGTCAAATTCATTCCATCTGTGAAACCGGTAAAGTATATGTACCATCTAGATCGTTGCCTTCCCTGGTTAAAAGCCTGGAATCGCCCAGCGAACTAACTGAATGTCGACACAATCACGCGGCACTGTTGAACATTTGCAGTCAACGTAAGATCTCGTACGACGATTTGATTCAAGGCCTAGTGCTAATTGTTTTGATGGTCTGGTCTCAGTGTCACAAAAATATGATGATTTAATCAATCCCTGATTTAAAAAATAAGTACGTTGCCCTATATTGATCGACATTCTGAGTGAAATAGATCTTTGAACGAGAACGAGACCGCCGAGTGAAGAACATGTCGCGATATATTGCATGGTCATCGGTATGTCACGTGACTGTAAGGAAGAGATTTCAAACACCGAGTATTCTGTTCGATCAGACAGAGTACTCCGAGTACTCTGTCCGAGTACTCCGAGTACTCTGTCCGGAAATGTTGGGGACAACGACCATTTTAGCGTAATGACATCGAGTCAAACAGAGTTATCTTTCCTACTTCAGCAAAACGCTTCGGTATATGTTGAACCTCTACCAGCAGACGCCAAAATGCGATACTACGAAAAGAACATTGACGTTGATGGGTTAGATCCGTATGAAATACCAAACAGTTCATGCTATCATCCATTTTTCTACAATTTACAGTGCAAAATGGTCAAAAGTACAGAGGTGAGCAGAGGGTCAATTTCAATACCCATCAGTGAAACTTTGCCTCACAAACTCAAACTTCAACACATGCTGACTTCAAACTTGCTGTGACTTATTCAGTATTGAACAATGTTGCTAGCAAATAATTTTTTTCTCACTAAAATTGATAGTTGTTGAGTTATTTGCATTTGTGTTAGGAATATTGAGTTTTGGAAAACAGAGAAAGTGTTACACATTCCAAAAGGCTCATTTTCAAGCTCTTTTTTACACACACAAAAAGTAAATCCTAATAATTATTTTCTGCCAAAGTTGTTTTTGGGAGACCTTCTTTTCAACAGACTTGCTGAGAAATAAAATTTGTAATCCAAAATAATAATTTTGATGTATAAAGTCTGTTCACAACATTTGTGTAACACTAGCACCATCGTCTTCAAAGGTTAAAATTCCACACAAAGATTCTGTCTTACCCCATGCAATCAGTGTCACTACATGCTACAATGGTTGTATTTCATGGTTAAGTTTTAAAACAATCAGAAAACTTTAGTTTTGACTTGATAAAACAACATTTTAACGACCAAGACAAAAATGGCGTTAAGATTTTGCAACTTTATCTTCAAATAAATCAAACATGTTGTGTTTTTTTTTTTACATGAAGTGAATTTTCCTGCAATTGTGTAACTGCAAAATAATTGTGTGTTGCAAAAATCTAGATATTTGATATATTTTATGAATAAAATGAAAACAAGTTCTGGGCCTTATTAGTTGTGTACAGACCAAAGTGCTCAATTTTGAGGGAAAACAGCTAAAATCAGATGGTGTGTGCATTATTATGTTATCAAGTTGTTGGTAAATAGGACTATTGATTATTCAGCTTTGCTGTGGTCTTTTTGTCAGGACTGAAATCACACTCTGCATGAACTTTTAGTGAGGAAAACAATGGCAAGTGGAATTAAGAATGGTGTTACTGTTGTGAACATCCAAAAACCACAAAAATCAACTTTAAAACTTGGTGGGGATAAAGAATTAAAACCTTCTGGTTAAGTTCTACATTGTTGAACACAGACACACTCTCAAGATTCCATTTAGGCACATTTTTAGAAAAACACACTCTGTTCACAACATTACGCACACACCTGTGTGTGTAATGTTGCAAACAAACTTATCTAGCTATATACAGAAGGCCAAACAATAATTAAACCAAACCACCATTTCATTCTACATGTATTATTACTATAAACATTCTTGTACAAGAATCAAACTAAAATATTGTTTTTCTAGATCTTTCATGTAGTTCATAACAATACACCATCCAGTTCATAACATTACACCATTAAAGTGCATTACAAGAGCAACAAATGTTCAATGGCTATTTTAAGTTTTAATGAATACATCAATGTTGACAGAATATTCAGTTTTGTTAAATTGAATGTTTTGGTGATCAGGAACTGTTTCATCACACTTTTAAAAATTGGTTTTGTGTTATGTTGTGAACAAAATGGTGTTATGTTATGAACAAACACGCACTTTTTTTTTTACTGCACGTAATAAGAGAATGGTGTGCATGGGAAGGAGTGCAAAATGTAGCTGTCTTCCTTATGCACCTTCTGAAACATTGTTCCTGATTCCGAATTTAAAATTTGTCACTTTTTATTTTAAAAAAGTTTGTAACGGTGTAATGTTGTGAACAGACATTGATCAGAATTCAATTTTTGGGGTTTACAAAGAGTATATTCAATTATTTTTATTTTCTGACTTCACTTTTAAGTTTTCTGATGTCCATTGCTAAACTTGGACTGTGAGAATAAGTACATTGGTCCAACAGATGTGCTTAAATGGAAAAAATGTAACCATTTAAAATGGTCGAAAGACTGAAGTATGTATCTAATGATATGTACATTCCCAATGCAATTGCTTTTCTTTAAATATGTGTTTGTTACATTTAGAATACATCTAAAAACTGTTTAATACTAAAATTGACATATTTAATGCTTAAAGCATGACTTTCAATGAGGAATTGTGTTGTGGCGTTATGTTGTGAACAGACTCGTTATTATCTTTTCTAAAGTCTTTGTTTACTAGTTTTCAGTTCAAATTTGTAATGTGTATGACAGTTTTGACTCATGTGGTGAGTTCTCAAGATGTAATAATAAAGATTTCCACTTTTTAAAGTTTATACAGTGTGTGTTTGAAATGTGTGACGGTGTTAATGTTGTGAACAGACTTAAAATCTTTTTTAAAAAATGCAACCAAACAAAGCATCATCTTAAATTTATGTGTTGTGTAGTTGATTCTCATGACAAATCCTACCATATTCATGCAAAACTGTTAAGTTTTCATAAAGTTTACTTTTAGGAACTCATGTAACAGCTCTCTGCTCACCTCCGTACTTTTGACCAAATACGAACCACGGGGGTTTATGACAAGGTCGTTATAAATGCTTCACATACATATAAGTTTTCAATGGCACAGTTGGTAGAGCATTGGTCTCTTGGTCATGCATGACCAGGTTCGATTCTGCGCTGAAACGTTTTTTTCTTCTCTTTTTTCGAGGGGTTGTGGGTTCGAACCCGACCTGGTTTTTTGTGTTTGTGTGTGTGTGCGTTTTTCCCTCCTCTTTTCTCGAGAGGCTGCGGGTTCGAACCCGAATCTCTCTTTTTTTCCCCTCCAAAACCTGGAGGTTCAGCGCCAGCGGTTTTTATTTCATTCCAGTCAAAATCAATCGCATCTGTCCTGTCAAATGCAGTGAACAATGTGTCACTTCTTCGTCATCTGAACAAACATCATGCCATGTTCAGTGACAGCTGTTCAGCTCCAACTAGGTCTCATATGATAGAAAGAAACCAACATTTGGGCAGGCTGCAGGTACAGCAAAAGCAGCAACATCAGAGGTGGAACAGAGATGTCACTGACCAGCCTTGACGGAGACTGCGTAGGGCTGGCGTGTGTTCTTCAGCATCTCGAAGTGGGTGAAGTTGACGATGTCAGGGCGGATGGGGGCCTTGAAGACCGCGGGCAGGTTGATCTGGGTGCCCGAGGCCTCCCCCTTCTCTGAGTAGACTGTGATAAGCGGTCGGGCAGCCTTCAGAGAGAAGAACAGTCTCAGACAGATGTCAAATAAGATCAGTGGTGGTGGTGCGGCCTTCAAAGGGAGGGAGGGAGTTTTACAGCCCATCAGCCTTAGTAAGGCCATTGAGCACCAATTCCGTTAAAATTCATTGAAGAGAGCACAAATGTCATGTTGTCCCTATTCATTTGCCTCTTCCGAATGGCACAGGGAGATTGGATTGGATTGGATTAATGGTGTTTTATGGCCTGTCAGCCTTTGTAGGCTATATAAGGCCATTAAGCACGAAAATCACTGGAACAGTTTAGAGTAAACGCAAAATCAAGTCACTGTGTCCCTAGTTATTTGCCTCTTACAAATCGCGTAGTAGGGGGACTCGGTGGGCCAATTCATACCCCGAACCCACAGGAGGAGGTATAGGGGGAGGTATAGGGGGAGGTATAGGGGGAGGTATAGGGAGACATGATGGGTCTATTCTGACCTCTGACCCAAGTAAGTGGTAATCAGCATTGTATCCATGTGCTGATGAAGACTATTATTTCTTGGCAGTCTTATTACACTGGCTTTACCCTTAAGTGCAAATGACATTTGACCTAAAGAAGAATTAAGTTAATCCATCATTCCATGTGCCTTAGTTTCTATTGCACAAATAGACTGTTACATCACATAAAAAAATTAATACTACTACTAAACCTAATGTCTTGCTGCAACATCCTTAAATACACCAACATGCTTCTTTAATTCCTCCAAGGACAACATTTTAAGCAAACAGATGAATAAAGATTAAAGCTAATTAACTTGTCCCGACAACGAAAATATCCCATAGTCACGATAGTGGCCATACTACATCACAAGTGACAAGTTTCATTTTCTTTGTCCTCTCGACTTACGGAATTGCAAATATACATGTGTTGTGCACGTTTTTCTTCTGTACCAAGGCCTATGACAATGAAGTAGATCATAAATTGTTTTCCCTCGTTCCCTGCTTTTAATTTAAGCAACGCATACGGACGTCACATTCTACGCTATTGAGAATCAGGAGGTACAACATTCTTCAGTGCAGAGAACATTTTTTGTGATGATAACCTAAAAATTTTATAAATTCATTTCACAATACGATGCTCGACCCACAGCTGAGTATCAGTATGATACTTTAAATTCAATGTTGGCGTACTAAATCAGCGTCAACAATGGAGTCAAATATGGGCTGCATAACATAACGATATTCACAGAACTGAAAAATAATCAGACATCTACAGGAAGTGCAAAAACGTTAGGAACGTTCGTCGGATACATTGCGATGAACAAAAGATGAAGTCATTTTAACAGTAAGTCACACTTGCGATCAACTATGGCCGACATTGCTGGCTAACACGTGTGTCCGCGCTGGATAGTAAATCGGATAGAATGAGATAATAATTTATTCAATTGACAATTTCGACAATAGATTCATTATATAGCGTTTATCTATAGCGTAATTCGTCACTTTTGATGCAAATAAAAGCGTTAAGTAGAAGGAAACGAGATCAAAAGTCATACCATCGTGGGGCACGAACCGACCGACTCTAATGTCGGAACTAGAAAGGACATGCGCAGTGCAGTCTTGCCCGAAGTCAGTTGCTATCGATTTGCGTATTCTTTGTGCTTTATATTACCATTCAGTAGATTTTCCAATGAAATAACCAGAAAATAATTTTGGTGGTATGCTTATTAATAATCTTTTTGGGGGATCAGATTTAAATATATGGCTGGCTTTATTGATTTACGTCCCCTTATGTAGTTGATCTTCTTCGTTGGAGTACCGCAATGTCAAGTGGGAGAGCCGAAATACAAACCATTGGTTGCTGTAATCGCGCGCAAAGATGCTGTAAAATGCTTCCAAGTAAAAATTAATACCTTTTCATTTTCTTGAAGACAACTTGATTATTCAACAGAGATGCTTCACGAGCTGTTATTTGCTCTGTCCGGGCACTCTGGTGGAATATTCAGAGACACCGGCGATGGAATACGGGTAAACTATTTAATTTTTCGATCATCGATGTTTGAGTTAACTAGTTTATTTGGAGAGACTGAATTTTTTAAAATAAACAAGTGCAGGTTGATGCTCGTTGTTGAGGTGATATGGACGTGGAGTGGATCGTCCGATCCGATCCTCTAGAAATAGACATGCTGAAACTCGTATTTTTGGCCTTCTGAGAATTGACTGAATTTACCAGAATTTTACCTGAATTTACCTGAGTGGCCGCTGAGCGCGGCCGTCGGGGTAGGAAGTATTAGAATTTATTTTAACCCCCCCTATGAGTCTCTTTGTCTATGCGATTCTTGAACTGGTTTGTCGTTTCAGCATCAACAATGCTTTGTGGTAGAGCGTTCCATGGATTAACAACTCTTTTTTTGAGAGAAGAAGTTCCTCCGCACTTCTAAGCGTGATCTGTCCTTTGAAAGTTTAGCACTATGACCTCTATGGTAGAATGTCTGTTCTGCTGAAGTGAAGAAAGTGTTGTGTGGCACCTTATCTATACCTTTCATAAACTTGAATGACTGAATCCGATCACCTCTGTCTCTCCTCTCTTCAAGTGATTGTAGGTTGCACGCAACAAGCCTCTCCTCATTGGCTCATATGATATGATGAGTCCCACAAGCCATCTACAATCTTTGTTGCTCTACGCTGCACTCTCTCAAGGGTACTGATGTCTTTCTTCAGATACAGTCTCCATGCTTGGATACAGTACTCTAAGTGCGGACGTACAAGGGATTTGTACAGTGGCAACACCACCTCCTTACTCCTGTTTGACACAGTTCTCTTCACCCGGCCAAGTGCCCTGTTTGCCTCCTTTGCTGCTTCGCAACACTGCCTACACACAGACATGGACTTGTGCATTACCACTCCTAAGTCTCTCTCCTCCTTCACCTCCTCAAGATCCTGTCCCCTCAGGGTGTACACATTGTGTCTCACCTCACCCTCAGTGAAGTTGGTTTCGACGTCGGTGTCTATCAATCTATGGGCGAGTTTGTTTGGCCCAAAATCTCGAGAGAATTGCTAGGGCTAGGCATTTCCTACGTTCGTCGCTCATGTGATGATTGGCAGTTTTTCTAGCTGTAGGAGCGTCTCACTTGCCCTCGACTAACCATTCAGGGAGAATCCTGAGATTTTGGGCCTAACAAACTCGCCCTATGCTGCGAGAACTCTTTGAGGCTTGGTCAATTGCTCTTGCGAACGAAACGATGTTATAAAGATAATAAACAGGGATAATGTTCTTCATGTCTGTAGAAGGAGAGACAAATTGGGGATAATCATGGTGTGAAAGTAAAATGACCTGAATCAGAACGTAGTTGGGTGCCCCCTCAAAAGTAATAATACTATAGAGTGTAGATATATCTGCTGTATTTGTTTTCACAACAAAATCTCTGCTGTCACATATTCATCTTATGCAGAAGTATTGTGTTTATGTGTAATTTATGTACATTTGTATTATCTCATGAGGTATTCAGTTGGCCTGTATAAGTATAAACCAAATTTTATATGATTCATGCCATCTGAATCCTAAAAAAGTTTATCTTACTTAACCCTTTATCTCCAGACATAAGGCCAGGAATTAATGCTTCAAACTTTCACAGAACTTCAAGCTGACATCAAAGAAAAATATGGTGGGAATGTAGGGTGGCAATGGGCTCTGCAGGACCTACGGGCTATGTACCTCATTGTATAATCTGCTGGTAGTGAATACATGCTAGCAATGTAAGATGCTATTCTTGATACACAACCATAACCCGGTAAGGGAGGAAGGATCTCAGGTGGCAGCAAACCCAAAGCCTCCTTAATGTCTGAGTACTAGTAAGGAGTAGTGCTGGTGAGGAGTAGTGCTGGTGAGGAGTAGTGCTGGTGGAGTAGTGCTGGTAAGGAGTAGTGCTGGTGAGGAGTAGTGCTGGTGGAGTAGTGCTGGTGACTCCTGCTTTTGCATCCTGAGTTTTCCCTCTCTTTTTTTGTCATCTGTTTTCCTCAACTCATTATCAGAGGTTGAGATGTATGCCTAAGAGGAAAGTCTGTAGTGTCTTTGGCTTTCATGTGTGACTGATCCTGGAAGTCAGAGGTCAGATGAGAGCAGTTCATGTTTGTGTCAAATGCCAGGTCCTGGGTGACCTCCCCTTCATCCATACCTCTGAAGTGCAGCTACTGAACGATCTATGCCGACTGGGAACACTCTACCGAGACCTGCAGGCCTTCGTCCGAGCTCACAGCTCTGCGCTCAGCTCAGACGCTGCAGGTGAGGCTTGTCTGATAGTCCCTAGAGCCTCGACTACCGTGTGTCTGAACACACAAAAACTCAGGCCTTTAGTGAATGATAGTCATACTCTAAATCAAACATTTCAGTATTCTGAAACAGTGGGTCTCAGATTATAATACCATCTGGATATTCAGGAGATAATACATGGAAGTGTATGCTAAGACACTTCGAGTCGACTTTGCATAGTTCAAAATTGGAGTTTCATAGAAGAGTTGAAATGTTCATACTCTTAGTCTTACCCTGTTAGATGGATAGATTCTACATCAATCTACTCTAATGCACAGAGTTGGAATCTCTGAGAGAGGACAACCATGAGAATATCAATATGTGACATTTTTGGACACAATGTGCATGAATTGAAGGGACATTCATACTTTGCAATATTTTAATCAAAATGCAGCTTTGAATATCCACTTCCTGAGATGAAGTCTTTGATGCTCACATGTGCTAAAACATGTACAGGTTTGAAAACGTCCAGAAAATTATACCAAAAATGCTTAGTCATCAGTGTGGAGCATCATGGTTTTCATACTTAGGCACTGACATGTACGGATGTAAGCATTGTGAACCTTGCAGTCATGCTTCTGAAAACTGTAAAGCTTACAGTCAGAGGTGCAGAAGCATGTACCATGAGGCACTGTGACGCCAACTCTTCCAAACACTCAAAAGTTAAATATATTAAATTCTGACGTTTGGATGTGCTTCAGCATAGTGTGACATGTTCTAATGTGCAAGCCAACATCTCATGCTCTATCATAACAAAGAGATCTGGATGCTCATTGATGGGGTTTTCATCAGCAACCTTCCACTCAGATTCCAAAGTTTGAATCTGCACTAGACTTGAACCCAGGCAGGAACTCTGTGACTGCAGGCCTGAGAGAGGCGGGGGAGCTGCACGGACTCTACGTCAAGGCGCTGGGTGCAGGCCTGGGCCAGGTGCTTCGCGACTATGAGGGAGCTCTGCTGGAACTGGAGAGGGAGGCAGTCAGTGACCCCCACCTCTCGCTGTCCCATGTCATCACGCGTCTCCAAGAGGTGAGCATTTTCTCTGCCCATGTCTTTACCCTGTCCAAGAAATGAACACTTTTCATACCTCATTTCATCACACTGTCCAAGAAATAAACACTTTCCTGGGCCCGTATCCAGAACGGCGAGTTATTTTAACCCCGATTTATCTCTAAACGCAGACGATTCCAACTGTCTGTTCCGCTCTCCCTTGGCTGGAAACCAGTATAGCAAAGCGCAACCTAGGATTCTCTGACGAGCGTACCTTATCTAAATGATCAAGATAACCCGGGGTTAGGGGATAAATCGAGTGTTAAAAAGATAAATCGCCATTCTGGATACTTGCCCTGGTCCCATTTCATCACACTCACCAAGAAATAAAAAAATTTCTTGTCCCACTTCATCACACTCACCAAGAAATAAACAGTTCTGGGCCCGTATTCACAACGGCGATTTATCGGCGATTTATTTTAACCCCAATTTATCTCTAAACTCAGACGATTCCAACTGCCTGTTCCGCTCTCCCTTGGCTGGAAACCAGTACATATATAACAAAGCGCAACCTAGAATCCTCTGACGAGCGTACCTTATCTCACCGATCAAGATAACGCGGGGCTAGGGGATAAATCGAGTGTTAAAAAGATAAATCGCTGTTGTGAATACGGGCCCTGGTCCCATTTTATCACACTCTTCAAGAAATAAACCCTTTTCATACCTCATTTCATCACACTGTCCAAGAAATAAGCACTTTCCTGGTCCCATTTCATCGCACTCTAACTAAGAAATAAACACATTTCTTGTCCCTCTTCATTACACTGTCCAAGAAATATATGCTTTTCTTTCCTATTTCATCACAATCTCCCCAAAAATAAATGTATTTCTTGTCCCACTTCACACTGTCCAAGAAATAAACGCGTTTCATGTCCCATTTCAAGACACTCTCCAAGAAGCAAGCACCCTCTCAGCATATCCTACGCCATCACACATCTTCTGAAGATGCATCCCACCTGACACTCAATGTGCTGCTTCATTTTATCTTCCACTATCTAGAATAAAATCCTCTTGTATAAATAACGCCATTGTTTGCCCTTGAGAAGTAGAACATGCATTCATGACTGAATGGGAAACTTTCATCAGCATCTCTTTATAGAAATGCAGTGATGTTCTGTCTTCTGATCTCATCCACCTTCAGGTTTGTGCGTTGTGTGAAGACTGATATGTTTTGGAGCTGTTATACTCATTTTGACTTTTTCTTGATTCGCCAGTATCATCTGTTGTTTCCTGCCCTTGCATCAGTAGTGGAGCAAATAGTCACACACAAGGTAAGAAGGCGTGTTAATGTTTAGAGGTGTCTTTCAAATGTCCCTCACATATCAAGCAAGACTTATCTGTCTACAAGTTGCAGTGGAAATTGAGAAATCTAGCAGTCTATCATTCTGGGATGTAACCTTTGTTACGCATTTAGATCTTGCTTTGAAATCTTGTTTTAGAAGCTGATTAAATTAGAGTAGTAAGACAATGCCGATGCATCAAGTGAATGTGAGACTAAAAAATAAAAAGATATTTGTGGTTCTGCTAACCCGACGACCCTATTTTATTCTGCCAACCTTTAACCTTTTTTCAGTAGTAAAAAAGATAGAAAGATTTTTAAAAATGAAGTGTGTGCTGTTCCATCTTCCCTGCCCTATGAGCACTCAAGGAACCCACTATTTATGATTTTAAAAGCTTTCTCAGAGAAAAAGAAACTTGAGCTACGTTCAGTCTGGCTTCTCCTAAAAAAACGGTCAAGCCAACCTACCAACTTCTATTTTGCCCATGTTACCATAACCACAACTGGGGGGGGGGGGGGGGGGGGGGGGGGGGGTAGAGATGGCTTAATACCCCAGACTGAGTAACCCTGGCAACAGCTGGCACAGTCCAACAAGAAAACTACAGGAAAGCATTCAGGTCTTGGCTCATAGAAGCAGACGTATTGTTGGGTAAAGAGACTTTTGAATCCAGACAAGTCTGCCAAAGCATTATAGTAAGAGGCATTGGATTGGCTGATTGACCACATTATAGTCCTTATTAATCCAGGCATTGGATTGGCTGGATGGTTGCTTAACGCTGTGTGGCAGAGACAAGGGCCATGTGACCTACTGGTCAGTCTAGAGCTTAGTTTGATATGCACACCTGGATTCAGGAGCTAGTCTGCAGGAATTCATGTTTTCCTCCCACAGGACTGGTTCCACTGAGATCTATGCATGACAAAGTTTGTATGTAGCCCTAGATGGGCAACTTAGTAACGCTGGAACTCATGTTTTCCTCCCACAGGACTGGTTCCACTGAGATCTATGCATGACAAAGTTTGTATGTAGCCCTAGATGGGCAACTTAGTAACGCTGGAACTCATGTTTTCCTCCCACAGGACTGGTTCCACTGAGATCTATGCATGACAAAGTTTGTATGTAGCCCTAGGTGGGCAACTTAGTAACGCTGGAACTCATGTTTTCCTCCCACAGGACTGGTTCCACTGAGATCTATGCATGACAAAGTTTGTATATAGCCCTAGATGGGCAACTTAGTAACGCTGGAACTCATGTTTTCCTCCCACAGGACTGGTTCCACTGAGATCTATGCATGACAAAGTTTGTATATAGCCCTAGATGGGCAACTTAGTAACGCTGGAACTCATGTTTTCCTCCCACAGGACTGGTTCCACTGAGATCTATGACAAAGTTTGTATGTAGCCCTAGATGGGCAACTTAGTAACGCTGGAACTCATGTTTTCCTCCCACAGGACTGGTTCCACTGAGATCTATGCATGACAAAGTTTGTATGTAGCCCTAGATGGGCAACTTAGTAACGCTGGAACTCATGTTTTCCTCCCACAGGACTGGTTCCACTGAGATCTATGCATGACAAAGTTTGTATGTAGCCCTAGATGGGCAACTTAGTAACGCTGGAACTCATGATTTCCTCCCACAGGACTGGTTCCACTGAGATCTATGCATGACAAAGTTTGTATGTAGCCCTAGATGGGCAACTTAGTAACGCTGGAACTCATGTTTTCCTCCCACAGGACTGGTTCCACTGAGATCTATGCATGACAAAGTTTGTATGTAGCCCTAGATGGGCAACTTAGTAACGCTGGAACTCATGTTTTCCTCCCACAGGACTGGTTCCACTGAGATCTATGCATGACAAAGTGTGTATGTAGCCCTAGATGGGCAACTTAGTAACGCTGGAACTCATGTTTTTGGTTCCCCCTCCAGGCTCATGGCTGCTACATTCTGGAGATCCTGCACAGACACTCCATAACGGGCCTCCCCATTGTCAAGAGTGCATTGACTCGGTGAGGAGGAGCTACTTTCTGATTCTTTATCATTACAGTTTTTTTCTTGGGATCTCTCATCTGCATGTATCAATCATGAATGTGGCCTTGTTGAATGGTTTCTGAACTAGTGAGAAGGGGTAATGATCTTATCTCATCATGTCCATTTTTATGCAAGCCTCTTTCGTTCTTTGAATGGTATGACTTGTCTTCACTACATACAATATTTTGCATCCTCTGTCAGACACCCTTTAATGATGGAAAACAGTTGCACAAGATAACTGACATTGAAAAAGATGCAAATGTCAGCTGATTTACTGTGGCTGTGTTGACATTCAGATTGGTGACATGAATCATAGATTTTTCATACTTGAGTTTACCATTGGCTCTTTCTTTGCAGCAAAGGATTTGAGGTCTTCGTAACCCTTAGTCCCCAGTAGGTTGGGGGTAAGAATTAACCCATCGCATCTCCCTGCGCAGTTCATAAAAGGCAAATGATTAGGGAAATTGTGGCTTGACTTGCACTTATTTCTAAACAAGTCTAATGTTTTTCATGATTGGTGGCCTTAACCCATTATGACCGGATGCTACATGCGCGTTACATCTCCCTTTCAGACCGGATGCTACGCAGACGTCACATTTGAAAGTGGTGTACTTCTTGTTTCTAGGAAGTGTAGAAGTGAAGAAATACTTTTTTTAATGAGTGTTGTCGACTTTATGTTTTTTCCTGAAAAACCTCAGGTTTTAGGAAGCCGTTTTCATCACACACTGTAGCTCATAATGGGTTAAATAGCCTATAGAGGCTGATAGGCTGTAAAACTCCATCTGTCCATCCATCATACTCCTGGAGTGGGACCATATATGAAAGTCTGCATGTGAATTCATTTTTGTGTGACTGCTCGGAACTAAGTGCTTTGCTGTCTCCAGGATTCTGCACAGCTGCCACTCCGTGTTGCTGAGACAGCTGACGCTGTGGCTGCTTCACGGCACCCTCATGGACAGCTACCAGGAGTTTTTCATCCAGAAAGCTGACAGCAGCGTCCCCCCTCCCTTGAAACCCCCACCCAGTGATGACAATGACCTGGGTATCATGGGCATCACTGGCAGGCAGCTCAAGGTGTGTGTGTGTGTGTGTGTGTGTGTGTGTGTGTGTGTGTGTGTGTACATATGTGTATGTGATATGTGTGTGTGTGTGTGTGTGTGTGTGCATGTGTGTGTGTTTGTGTGTGTGTGTGTGTGAGTGTGTGTGTGTGTGTGTGTGTGTGTTTGTTTGTGTGTGTGTGTGTGTGTGTTTCACTGTTTGTGTGTGTGTGTGTGAGTGTGTGTGTGTGTGTGAGTGTGTGTGTGTGTGTGTGTGTGTGTGTGTGTGTGTGTGTGTGTGTGTGTGTGTGTGTTTGTACATTATGTGTGTGTGGAGAGAGAGAAAGCATACAAAAACGTGTACATATCTTTTGTGTGTGCGTGTGAGTCTATGTGTTACCTGTTTCTGAGTCAATGCCTGACTTTTAACTTGCCTACCTGCCTTTCTTTCTTCTGCTGTTTATAATTGCATTCATTAATGTTTTTAAAAAAAGTTCTTGCCTCACCATTCTCACACCTCACCATGAAAAAAGAAAAAGTAGATTTTAAAAAGTTTTTACTTTTTAAAAAATATCTTCCGGAATTCAGTTTACCTACAATTTAGCCTGTATTTACATGAGCACCTGTGTGATACTGTGGCACTGTCTGTTGTGGTTGGCAGCGACTGCTGTCAGCAGGGGAGGAGGGGGGCGGAGAGGAGCAGGGAACATGGCAGCAGCACACCATCAAGGCAGACCTGCTGCCCTCCTACATCCCCACCCGCGTGGCGGAGAAGATCCTCTTCGTGGGGGAGTCGGTGCAGATGTTTGAGAAAGAGAGACACAAGTCCTCCCTCCAGGCTGCCAGTGAGTCAGTTTGCGCCCCGTGGTGATAACAGTCTGACAACTGCTTTCTTTGTTTCCGCTTCATTCCCTGTACTGTGTGTGTGTGTAGACTTGAGTATCGGAGAGAATCATGGAAACTGATGGTAGGATCATGCTTTCAAAATGGTCTGATTTGATTTGATTTGATTTGATTTGATTTGGAAAAGCTTTCAGTGCATTTGCTCTCTTCTTTATTTGCTGAACAATTGTTTGTATTTAGTGGAAGTATAGTGCTTGTTGCCATGCAGTTTTGTAACAGTAGCTGGTGTTCCCTGTGAAGAGCACCCATGGTTCTTGAGGCACCAAATGTGGAACTGCTGCAGTGGTTTTATCAGAGAAGCAGAGTGGCCTGCCTGAGGCCTCGAGATTATGTGATGGAAGACCTGGATGGTAGTTCTGCTGATCTCCAGCTGTCTTCAACCTGAAGGCTTCACACCTCTCGTCTTTCAATATGGCTGCCATGCCCTGTGCTGGTACTCTGTACCACGTGGGTCGGCTTTGATCCAGCTGTGAGAGGAAGCCGTGCAAGATCCATGATTGGAGGATGCTGGCAAAGAGAGTATCTGGAAGAGGTGCTATGACTATGAGGGGACTACATATCTCTTTTGAAGGGAAGTCAATGACGTTTCCCTATTATCCCTGTGTGTGTGTGTGTGTGTGTGTGTGTGTGTGTGCGCGCATGCTTGCAAGCAGTTCTCTATGTCCAGGCTCCATCCTGAAAGACCATGCCCTGGAGTTCAGCAAGGACCTGCACGGCCTCTCCAGACAGGTGGAGTTCAACGCCATGGCCTTCGAGGCTGTCATCGACAAGATCAGGACCTACGTGGCAGAGGTGAGGCAGCTGCAGAGCCGACTCCTTCTTCAGCTTGAAAGGACGTTTTTGGGGAAGAAAGTGAGAAATCCTGGACACACATAAGTGATAGCTAGGTGCCATGTTGAGGGTAGCCATGAATCCAAACCAACCCTGAAACATGTACATTCTCTGCTCTTTGTGTGCTCTTTGGGTTTAGATAATTTATTATGATGATATCAGATAGTATGACAAGTATGAATGTGTGCATGTATGTGCGTGCGTGTTTGTGCGTATTTCAAATGAGTGTTTTCCAGCTTTGTCATCTGTGGAATTTAGGTTGCAGATGCTGTGTATTCCTGTACATACAGCCATACATACACTGCAGTACCTGTGGAGACTGGTGGTGGAGGAGGCAGTGTATTCCTGTACATACAGCCATACATACACTGCAGTACCTGTGGAGACTGGTGGTGGAGGAGGCAGTGTATTCCTGTACATACAGCCATACAGCCATACATACACTGCAGTACCTGTGGAGACTGGTGGTGGAGGAGGCAGTGTATTCCTGTACATACAGCCATACATACACTGCAGTACCTGTGGAGACTGGTGGTGGAGGAGGCAGTGTATTCCTGTACATACAGCCATACATACATACATACACTGCAGTACCTGTGGAGACTGGTGGTGGAGGAGGCCGTGTATTCCTGTACATACAGCCATACATACACTGCAGTACCTGTGGAGACTGGTGGTGGAGGAGGCAGTGTATTCCTGTACATACAGCCATACATACACTGCAGTACCTGTGGAGACTGGTGGTGGAGGAGGCAGTGTATTCCTGTACATACAGCCATACATACACTGCAGTACCTGTGGAGACTGGTGGTGGAGGAGGCAGTGTATTCCTGTACATACAGCCATACATACATACATACACTGCAGTACCTGTGGAGACTGGTGGTGGAGGAGGCCGTGTATTCCTGTACATACAGCCATACATACACTGCAGTACCTGTGGAGACTGGTGGTGGAGGAGGCAGTGTATTCCTGTACATACAGCCATACATACACTGCAGTACCTGTGGAGACTGGTGGTGGAGGAGGCAGTGTATTCCTGTACATACAGCCATACATACATACATACACTGCAGTACCTGTGGAGACTGGTGGTGGAGGAGGCAGTGTATTCCTGTACATACAGCCATACATACATACATACACTGCAGTACCTGTGGAGACTGGTGGTGGAGGAGGCAGTGTATTCCTGTACATACAGCCATACATACATACATACACTGCAGTACCTGTGGAGACTGGTGGTGGAGGAGGCAGTGTATTCCTGTACATACAGCCATACATACACTGCAGTACCTGTGGAGACTGGTGGTGGAGGAGGCAGTGTATTCCTGTACATACAGCCATACATACACTGCAGTACCTGTGGAGACTGGTGGTGGAGGAGGCAGTGTATTCCTGTACATACAGCCATACATACACTGCAGTACCTGTGGAGACTGGTGGTGGAGGAGGCAGTGTATTCCTGTACATACAGCCATACATACATACATACACTGCAGTACCTGTGGAGACTGGTGGTGGAGGAGGCAGTGTATTCCTGTACATACAGCCATACAGCCATACATACACTGCAGTACCTGTGGAGACTGGTGGTGGAGGAGGCAGTGTATTCCTGTACATACAGCCATACATACACTACAGTACCTGTGGAGACTGGTGGTGGAGGAGGCAGTGTATTCCTGTACATACAGCCATACATACATACATACACTGCAGTACCTGTGGAGACTGGTGGTGGAGGAGGCAGTGTATTCCTGTACATACAGCCATACATACATACATACACTGCAGTACCTGTGGAGACTGGTGGTGGAGGAGGCAGTGTATTCCTGTACATACAGCCATACATACACTGCAGTACCTGTGGAGACTGGTGGTGGAGGAGGCCGTGTATTCCTGTACATACAGCCATACATACACTGCAGTACCTGTGGAGACTGGTGGTGGAGGAGGCAGTGTATTCCTGTACATACAGCCATACATACACTGCAGTACCTGTGGAGACTGGTGGTGGAGGAGGCAGTGTATTCCTGTACATACAGCCATACATACACTGCAGTACCTGTGGAGACTGGTGGTGGAGGAGGCAGTGTATTCCTGTACATACAGCCATACATACATACATACACTGCAGTACCTGTGGAGACTGGTGGTGGAGGAGGCAGTGTATTCCTGTACATACAGCCATACATACATACATACACTGCAGTACCTGTGGAGACTGGTGGTGGAGGAGGCAGTGTATTCCTGTACATACAGCCATACAGCCATACATACACTGCAGTACCTGTGGAGACTGGTGGTGGAGGAGGCAGTGTATTCCTGTACATACAGCCATACATACATACATACACTGCAGTACCTGTGGAGACTGGTGGTGGAGGAGGCAGTGTATTCCTGTACATACAGCCATACATACATACATACACTGCAGTACCTGTGGAGACTGGTGGTGGAGGAGGCCGTGTATTCCTGTACATACAGCCATACATACACTGCAGTACCTGTGGAGACTGGTGGTGGAGGAGGCAGTGTATTCCTGTACATACAGCCATACATACATACATACACTGCAGTACCTGTGGAGACTGGTGGTGGAGGAGGCAGTGTATTCCTGTACATACAGCCATACATACATACATACACTGCAGTACCTGTGGAGACTGGTGGTGGAGGAGGCAGTGTATTCCTGTACATACAGCCATACATACATACATACACTGCAGTACCTGTGGAGACTGGTGGTGGAGGAGGCAGTGTATTCCTGTACATACAGCCATACATACACTGCAGTACCTGTGGAGACTGGTGGTGGAGGAGGCAGTGTATTCCTGTACATACAGCCATACATACATACATACACTGCAGTACCTGTGGAGACTGGTGGTGGAGGAGGCAGTGTATTCCTGTACATACAGCCATACATACATACATACACTGCAGTACCTGTGGAGACTGGTGGTGGAGGAGGCAGTGTATTCCTGTACATACAGCCATACATACATACATACACTGCAGTACCTGTGGAGACTGGTGGTGGAGGAGGCAGTGTATTCCTGTACATACAGCCATACATACACTGCAGTACCTGTGGAGACTGGTGGTGGAGGAGGCAGTGTATTCCTGTACATACAGCCATACATACATACATACACTGCAGTACCTGTGGAGACTGGTGGTGGAGGAGGCAGTGTATTCCTGTACATACAGCCATACATACATACATACACTGCAGTACCTGTGGAGACTGGTGGTGGAGGAGGCAGTGTATTCCTGTACATACAGCCATACATACATACATACACTGCAGTACCTGTGGAGACTGGTGGTGGAGGAGGCAGTGTATTCCTGTACATACAGCCATACATACACTGCAGTACCTGTGGAGACTGGTGGTGGAGGAGGCAGTGTATTCCTGTACATACAGCCATACATACATACATACACTGCAGTACCTGTGGAGACTGGTGGTGGAGGAGGCCGTGTATTCCTGTACATACAGCCATACATACACTGCAGTACCTGTGGAGACTGGTGGTGGAGGAGGCAGTGTATTCCTGTACATACAGCCATACATACACTGCAGTACCTGTGGAGACTGGTGGTGGAGGAGGCAGTGTATTCCTGTACATACAGCATTACATACATACATACACTACAGTACCTGTGGAGACTGGTGGTGGAGGAGGCCGTGTATTCCTGTACATACAGCCATACATACACTGCAGTACCTGTGGAGACTGGTGGTGGAGGAGGCAGTGTATTCCTGTACATACAGCCATACATACACTGCAGTACCTGTGGAGACTGGTGGTGGAGGAGGCAGTGTATTCCTGTACATACAGCCATACATACACTGCAGTACCTGTGGAGACTGGTGGTGGAGGAGGCAGTGTATTCCTGTACATACAGCCATACATACATACATACACTGCAGTACCTGTGGAGACTGGTGGTGGAGGAGGCAGTGTATTCCTGTACATACAGCCATACAGCCATACATACACTGCAGTACCTGTGGAGACTGGTGGTGGAGGAGGCAGTGTATTCCTGTACATACAGCCATACATACACTGCAGTACCTGTGGAGACTGGTGGTGGAGGAGGCAGTGTATTCCTGTACATACAGCCATACATACATACATACACTGCAGTACCTGTGGAGACTGGTGGTGGAGGAGGCAGTGTATTCCTGTACATACAGCCATACATACATACATACACTGCAGTACCTGTGGTGGTGGAGGAGGCCGTGTATTCCTGTACATACAGCCATACATACATACATACACTGCAGTACCTGTGGTGGTGGAGGAGGCCGTGTATTCCTGTACATACAGCCATACATACATACATACACTGCAGTACCTGTGGAGACTGGTGGTGGAGGAGGCAGTGTATTCCTGTACATACAGCCATACATACACTGCAGTACCTGTGGAGACTGGTGGTGGAGGAGGCAGTGTATTCCTGTACATACAGCCATACATACACTGCAGTACCTGTGGAGACTGGTGGTGGAGGAGGCAGTGTATTCCTGTACATACAGCCATACATACATACATACACTGCAGTACCTGTGGAGACTGGTGGTGGAGGAGGCAGTGTATTCCTGTACATACAGCCATACATACATACATACACTGCAGTACCTGTGGAGACTGGTGGTGGAGGAGGCAGTGTATTCCTGTACATACAGCCATACATACATACATACACTGCAGTACCTGTGGAGACTGGTGGTGGAGGAGGCAGTGTATTCCTGTACATACAGCCATACATACATACATACACTGCAGTACCTGTGGAGACTGGTGGTGGAGGAGGCAGTGTATTCCTGTACATACAGCCATACATACATACATACACTGCAGTACCTGTGGAGACTGGTGGTGGAGGAGGCCGTGTATTCCTGTACATACAGCCATACATACACTGCAGTACCTGTGGAGACTGGTGGTGGAGGAGGCAGTGTATTCCTGTACATACAGCCATACATACACTGCAGTACCTGTGGAGACTGGTGGTGGAGGAGGCAGTGTATTCCTGTACATACAGCCATACATACATACATACACTGCAGTACCTGTGGAGACTGGTGGTGGAGGAGGCAGTGTATTCCTGTACATACAGCCATACATACATACATACACTGCAGTACCTGTGGAGACTGGTGGTGGAGGAGGCAGTGTATTCCTGTACATACAGCCATACATACACTGCAGTACCTGTGGAGACTGGTGGTGGAGGAGGCAGTGTATTCCTGTACATACAGCCATACATACACTGCAGTACCAGTGGAGACTGGTGGTGGAGGAGGCAGTGTATTCCTGTACATACAGCCATACATACATACATACACTGCAGTACCTGTGGAGACTGGTGGTGGAGGAGGCAGTGTATTCCTGTACATACAGCATTACATACATACATACACTGCAGTACCTGTGGAGACTGGTGGTGGAGGAGGCAGTGTATTCCTGTACATACAGCCATACATACATACATACACTGCAGTACCTGTGGAGACTGGTGGTGGAGGAGGCCGTGTATTCCTGTACATACAGCCATACATACACTGCAGTACCTGTGGAGACTGGTGGTGGAGGAGGCAGTGTATTCCTGTACATACAGCCATACATACACTGCAGTACCTGTGGAGACTGGTGGTGGAGGAGGCAGTGTATTCCTGTACATACAGCCATACAGCCATACATACACTACAGTACCTGTGGAGACTGGTGGTGGAGGAGGCAGTGTATTCCTGTACATACAGCCATACATACACTGCAGTACCTGTGGAGACTGGTGGTGGAGGAGGCAGTGTATTCCTGTACATACAGCCATACATACACTGCAGTACCTGTGGAGACTGGTGGTGGAGGAGGCAGTGTATTCCTGTACATACAGCCATACATACACTGCAGTACCTGTGGAGACTGGTGGTGGAGGAGGCAGTGTATTCCTGTACATACAGCCATACATACACTGCAGTACCTGTGGAGACTGGTGGTGGAGGAGGCAGTGTATTCCTGTACATACAGCCATACATACATACATACACTGCAGTACCTGTGGAGACTGGTGGTGGAGGAGGCAGTGTATTCCTGTACATACAGCATTACATACATACATACACTGCAGTACCTGTGGAGACTGGTGGTGGAGGAGGCAGTGTATTCCTGTACATACAGCCATACATACATACATACACTGCAGTACCTGTGGAGACTGGTGGTGGAGGAGGCAGTGTATTCCTGTACATACAGCCATACATACATACATACACTGCAGTACCTGTGGAGACTGGTGGTGGAGGAGGCAGTGTATTCCTGTACATACAGCCATACATACATACATACACTGCAGTACCTGTGGAGACTGGTGGTGGAGGAGGCAGTGTATTCCTGTACATACAGCCATACATACACTGCAGTACCTGTGGAGACTGGTGGTGGAGGAGGCCGTGTATTCCTGTACATACAGCCATACATACATACATACACTGCAGTACCTGTGGAGACTGGTGGTGGAGGAGGCAGTGTATTCCTGTACATACAGCCATACATACACTGCAGTACCTGTGGAGACTGGTGGTGGAGGAGGCAGTGTATTCCTGTACATACAGCCATACATACATACACTGCAGTACCTGTGGAGACTGGTGGTGGAGGAGGCAGTGTATTCCTGTACATACAGCCATACATACACTGCAGTACCTGTGGAGACTGGTGGTGGAGGAGGCAGTGTATTCCTGTACATACAGCCATACATACACTGCAGTACCTGTGGAGACTGGTGGTGGAGGAGGCAGTGTATTCCTGTACATACAGCCATACATACACTGCAGTACCTGTGGAGACTGGTGGTGGAGGAGGCAGTGTATTCCTGTACATACAGCCATACAGCCATACATACACTGCAGTACCTGTGGAGACTGGTGGTGGAGGAGGCAGTGTATTCCTGTACATACAGCCATACATACACTGCAGTACCTGTGGAGACTGGTGGTGGAGGAGGCAGTGTATTCCTGTACATACAGCCATACAGCCATACATACACTGCAGTACCTGTGGAGACTGGTGGTGGAGGAGGCAGTGTATTCCTGTACATACAGCCATACATACACTGCAGTACCTGTGGAGACTGGTGGTGGAGGAGGCAGTGTATTCCTGTACATACAGCCATACAGCCATACATACACTGCAGTACCTGTGGAGACTGGTGGTGGAGGAGGCAGTGTATTCCTGTACATACAGCCATACATACACTGCAGTACCTGTGGAGACTGGTGGTGGAGGAGGCAGTGTATTCCTGTACATACAGCCATACATACACTGCAGTACCTGTGGAGACTGGTGGTGGAGGAGGCAGTGTATTCCTGTACATACAGCCATACATACATACATACACTGCAGTACCTGTGGAGACTGGTGGTGGAGGAGGCAGTGTATTCCTGTACATACAGCCATACAGCCATACATACACTGCAGTACCTGTGGAGACTGGTGGTGGAGGAGGCAGTGTATTCCTGTACATACAGCCATACATACACTGCAGTACCTGTGGAGACTGGTGGTGGAGGAGGCAGTGTATTCCTGTACATACAGCCATACATACACTGCAGTACCTGTGGAGACTGGTGGTGGAGGAGGCAGTGTATTCCTGTACATACAGCCATACATACACTGCAGTACCTGTGGAGACTGGTGGTGGAGGAGGCAGTGTATTCCTGTACATACAGCCATACATACACTGCAGTACCTGTGGAGACTGGTGGTGGAGGAGGCAGTGTATTCCTGTACATACAGCCATACATACATACACTGCAGTACCTGTGGAGACTGGTGGTGGAGGAGGCAGTGTATTCCTGTACATACAGCCATACATACATACACTGCAGTACCTGTGGAGACTGGTGGTGGAGGAGGCAGTGTATTCCTGTACATACAGCCATACATACACTGCAGTACCTGTGGAGACTGGTGGTGGAGGAGGCAGTGTATTCCTGTACATACAGCCATACATACATACATACACTGCAGTACCTGTGGAGACTGGTGGTGGAGGAGGCAGTGTATTCCTGTACATACAGCCATACATACACTGCAGTACCTGTGGAGACTGGTGGTGGAGGAGGCAGTGTATTCCTGTACATACAGCCATACATACACTGCAGTACCTGTGGAGACTGGTGGTGGAGGAGGCAGTGTATTCCTGTACATACAGCCATACATACACTGCAGTACCTGTGGAGACTGGTGGTGGAGGAGGCAGTGTATTCCTGTACATACAGCCATACATACACTGCAGTACCTGTGGAGACTGGTGGTGGAGGAGGCAGTGTATTCCTGTACATACAGCCATACATACATACACTGCAGTACCTGTGGAGACTGGTGGTGGAGGAGGCAGTGTATTCCTGTACATACAGCCATACATACACTGCAGTACCTGTGGAGACTGGTGGTGGAGGAGGCAGTGTATTCCTGTACATACAGCCATACATACACTGCAGTACCTGTGGAGACTGGTGGTGGAGGAGGCAGTGTATTCCTGTACATACAGCCATACATACACTGCAGTACCTGTGGAGACTGGTGGTGGAGGAGGCAGTGTATTCCTGTACATACAGCCATACATACACTGCAGTACCTGTGGAGACTGGTGGTGGAGGAGGCAGTGTATTCCTGTACATACAGCCATACATACACTGCAGTACCTGTGGAGACTGGTGGTGGAGGAGGCAGTGTATTCCTGTACATACAGCCATACATACACTGCAGTACCTGTGGAGACTGGTGGTGGAGGAGGCAGTGTATTCCTGTACATACAGCCATACATACATACACTGCAGTACCTGTGGAGACTGGTGGTGGAGGAGGCAGTGTATTCCTGTACATACAGCCATACATACATACACTGCAGTACCTGTGGAGACTGGTGGTGGAGGAGGCAGTGTATTCCTGTACATACAGCATTACATACATACATACACTGCAGTACCTGTGGAGACTGGTGGTGGAGGAGGCAGACTTGCTGGGACAGCTGAGGGTAATGAAGGATCTGTTCCTGCTGGGTCGCGGTGAACTCTACCTCACCCTCATCGACAAGGTCCACCCCCTCCTGGCAGCACCCCCTGGTCCCACCACCCAGCACGGTCAGTAACCTCCCCGTCCCACACACCTTGATCTACATAGTACACCCCCTCCTCCCTCTATCCCTGTATCCACAATTGAACAGTGGTTGTGTCATCTCACACTGAACCAACCGACTATCCACTTCCACCCCACAACTCATGACCACCCACCCCTAACCCACCACCCATCCCCACCTTGCCTCTCTCCAATCCCCCATCTCCTAGGCACCTCACCTGCTACATTAACAACCCCACATGTTCAAAGACAGTTAGTTCCCTTTAAGTCCCCCTCCCCCATTTCTTTGGTCAGAGATTGCTCTTTTGCCATAGCGTCCAGCTCCCATCATGTGGCATGTAGAGAGACGGACCAGACCACCTGCCCAGCTGTTGTTGCTCCTGCCACAAGCAGCATCTGAAGCCCTGAAGTTTGGGAACCCAGTGCAGAGAGGCAGCACAATGAGATGGGGGTGTACCAGTACTCAGATCCCCATGACATGATTGAAAACTCGGGGTAGAGAGGATGCCTGCAAAATGGCACCTGTGTTTACGTTTTGCTTCAGGTAGTCCTGGATCAGTTTACTTTTGCCGTCAGGAGTCTGTCCAAAGAGTTGCCTCAGTGGATATATGACTCCATTAACAGGAAGGAAAAAAAATAATTAATCTTGCGTATATTTTTAACAACACAGAGAAAGAATTGGGAATTGTTGAAAGTGATTTAGAGGGAGGCTTCTTGTGTAAACTTTTTGTGACTGCTTGACAAGACACGGCTAAAGTCAGCAAAATGACAATGCGAAATGTTTCCACCATGATGTTACTCACTCATTCATATCAAGAAAAAAAAACTGCATCCTCAGAGAGGAAATCTTAATTATTATATTACAATAAAAACCGCTGGCGCTGAACCTCCAGGTTTTGGCATTTAAGAAAAGATTGGGTTCGAACCCGCAACCTCTCGAGAAAAGAGGGGGAAAACACACATAAAAACACAACAAAACCACAACCTCTCGAAAAAAGAGAAGAAAAAAAAAGTTTCAGCGCAGAATCAAACCTGGTCATGCATGACCAAGAGTCGAACGCTCTACCAGCTGAGCCATTAGAGAATTGCAATGACGGAGTGTTTGTAAAGCATGTAAATCCATTTCTAAGCTATCGGCCCAGGAACAATCAACCATATATTTTAAACATGATGGATAGGTTCAGGAAGCTCCTATTATGACATGCTTTGCTTTCCTTTGGCATGTCATAGACGCTGAATTAACACTCACACAGTCACACAGAGGAGGAAGTGTATTATAGATGTTCAACCCAGACATGTGCATTCGTACTCATTCAGTAATTCACGCACACACCGTGTGTGGTTACCGTGGTTACGTTGTGTTTTCTTCGCGTAGACACTGATCTATATCTAAATACGTGGAGTAGATAGAAAAAAATGGCTAGCAAGAAAAAAGAGAGAAAGGCAAGGGCAAAAAACTTCAGTGAAACCAAAATGAGTGTGTTGGTCCTGAAATGCGCCGCTTACATAAAATCTAAGCGCAAGAAGGACTTGCCTGACGACGTCATTCTTTCGGTTGCTGTGCCTTTGAATAATTCTGGGTTCGACTGATTTCTTTATGGATCTCGTCGGTGATGGCCAAGATTTCCTTTCGATGAAATCGAATCTTTCTGAACACCTCTTCATCATTAAATACTTCTAACGGGTGCCTTCGGTCTCGGAATACTCGGTTTTTCCTTAACAGATTGTCATGAATTCGTTTCTTAAGCACAATCGCTGCCATCTTGCCTCTCTCGATAACCCCGGTTTATCTATTTATCTTGCCGACTTCGGGAGAATAGTTTAACACTCTGCTTTGACGCGAGTTTAGGGCTAAATCGCCGTCATGAATAGGAGAATTTAAACCGAAGTCAAGATAAATCGGGGATAGGAGATAAATCGAGTGTTAAAAAGATAAATCGCCGTCGTGAATACGGGCCAAGAACAATAAAAATACAGCCAGAGAACTACCAGAATCGGCGATAGGCCCTGGACGCCTAAGCAAGCCGAAGAATTCTATTCTATTCTATTCTATTCACCCTCCTTAAAAAATCTCCTCGCAAATGACGCCACATTATTCGACGTCTAATGATAACGTCACAGATTTTGCAAAATGGAGTCTGTTGAATCGTTTTCATTGAAACACCAAAATGTAAAAAAGTCACTTTCTTTTAAAACCTCGATTCTGAAAATTTGATAATATTGAATGGGATCTAACTTCCAGTCAGTGTGCAAAATCTCAAGGAAATCCGTCCAGTAGTTTTTGAGATATAGGCCGTGGAGACGGGACAGACAGACACACAGACAGACTAATAAAGTCTGTAGGACCTCCAGTAAACCTGGAGGGATAATATAAATTTCAGGAAAACAATTACATAAAATAGTACACTGAATACTTTTCTCAATGTTTGCTCACACTCTGTTTGACTGACATTAGCCTCTTTCCCAAGCCTGGTCACAGTTGCTGTTTCTGCTGCAGATGTAAACATGGCGTACCGCCAGGCGGCACGCAACATCCTACTGGAGGACGACGCCCTGCTGCAACGCTTCCAGCTGACGGTCACGCCCCGTCAGACTGCCAAAAGTGAGTGGCATGGCATCACAGACCAATCACAAAAGTACCTACTTATCTGTGGGAACTGGTCTTGTGAGAAATGAAAAGTGTGTGCATGATATGACTTTTGTTTCTGAACAACGGCATCACAAAAACTGCTTGTGTGAAATCTCTATCAGTTTTCTCATGTTTTTGGTTGATGATGTTAAATGAGTTCAAGTAGTGAAGATTTTACATAGCTTTTCTGTCATCAACCTGTTGTATATTGGTGTCAATGTGTGTGTATATATGTGTGTGTGTGAGTGAGTGCATGTGTGTGTGTGTGAGTGAGTGCATGTGTGTGTGTGTGAGAGTGCATGTGTGTGTGAGTGAGAGTTTGAGTGCGTGTATGTGTGAGTGAGTGCATGTGAGTATGTGTGAGTGAGTGTGTGTGAGTGCATTGTGTGTGTATGTGTAAGTGCATATGTTTGTGTGTGTGTGTGTGTGTGTGTGAGTGCATGTGTGCATGAGTGTGACTGTGCATGAGTGTGACTGTGTGCATGAGTGTGACTGTGCATGAGTGTGACTGTGTGCATGTGTGTGACTGTGCATGTGTGTGCTTGAGTGTGACTGTGCATGAGTGTGACTGTGTGCATGTGTGTGACTGCATGTGTGTGCATGAGTGTGACTGTGCATGAGTGTGACTGTGTGCATGAGTGTGACTGTGCATGTGTGTGACTGTGTGCATGTATGTGACTGTGCATGAGTGTGACTGTGTGCATGTGTGTGACTGTGCATGTGTGTGACCATGAACACATCCATGCAAGAACAAGGCTCAGGAAGCGCAATCCAAGGCTGAATCTGCGCTGCAGAGGGAGGACTGGAGGTCAGCGCTGCAGGAGCCAGCAGCACTGGAGCTGCAGGACAGGTGGAGACGGGGTGGAGCTGTCTGGGTCTGACCTGCTCCGTGCCCTGGCCGCTCCACATCTTCTTCACCCCTGCTGTTCTCCAGAAGTAAGTACCCCTGACTGCTTAGTGCAAGTAATGAGTCCTGTGACACCCCACCCTCTCTATGCTGGGCCAGCCTGTTCCCTTCTCCCCATACTTCCACCTCCTCAGCTCTCCTCAGTGTAAAGTAGTCTCTCCCCACTTCATACTCTAAGAATAGTTCCATCCTGTCAATCAACCATCCTTGGGTCATCCCTGGCATGCTTCGTGAATAGATGTGACCTGTTCCCTCTTCCCCCTTCTTCCTCCCCTCTCCTCCCGCCCTCTCTTTCCTATCCCTGGCATGCTTCATGAATAGATGTAACCTGTTCCCTCTTCCCCCTTCTTCCTCTCTTCTCCTGCCCTCTCTTTTCTATCCCTGGCATGCTTCATGAATAGATGTAACCTGTTCCCTCTTCCCCCTTCTTCCTCTCCTCTTCTCCTGCCCTCTCTTTCCTATCCCTGGCATGCTTCGTGAATAGATGTAACCTGTTCCCTCTTCCCCCTTCTTCCTCTCTTCTCCTGCCCTCTCTTTCCTATCCCTGGCATGCTTCGTGAATAGATGTAACCTGTTCCCTCTTCCCCCTTCTTCCTCTCTTCTCCTGCCCTCTCTTTCCTATCCCTGGCATGCTTCGTGAATAGATGTAACCTGTTCCCTCTTCCCCCTTCTTCCTCTCTTCTCCTGCCCTCTCTTTCCTATCCCTGGCATGCTTCGTGAATAGATGTAACCTGTTCCCTCTTCCCCCTTCTTCCTCTCTTCTCATGCCCTCTCTTTCCTATCCCTGGCATGCTTCGTGAATAGATGTAACCTGTTCCCTCTTCCCCCTTCTTCCTCTCTTCTCCTGCCCTCTCTTTCCTATCTCTGGCATGCTTCGTGAATAGATGTAACCTGTTCCCTCTTCCCCCTTTCTTCCTCTCTTCTTCTCCTGCCCTCTCTTTCCTACCCCTCACTGCTGAAGAAACTGATTCAATTGGATCCTCTAACAGAACGAGTGTTTTGATCAGATAAAGGCAAAGAGAAAAAAAAAGAAGAGATGTGACTTGTCTCCTATGTCTGGGTCTCAAACCACTTCCCACTATACAGTAGTGTTGAAATGCTAAGTTGTTGCAAAGTTTCAAGGAACGTTCAAGACTTACTTTGATGCCAATTCCTGATGCCCTTACTCCCAAATGTGATGAGGTTGGATTTCATCTGTCACTAACTGCTGTCAGAGCTGACTGTGACCAGAGGCAGTCACCTGTAATGAGTGACTGCTGCCTCTACCTCCAGGTACGACCAGGTGTTCCGGTTCCTGCTGGCAGTGCGGCGCAGTCAGGTGTTGCTGCACCACTGCTGGCTGCTGCAGATGCAGACCAAGAACCGCAGCGCCTCCCGCCAGGAAGGCACCATCTGGCAGCTGCGCAACCACATGTCCTTCCTGGTGGACAACCTCCAGTACTACCTACAGGTATGGCAGCACTACCCACAGGTACCGCAGTGCTACCTACAGGTACCACAGTGCTACCTACAGGTATGGCAGTGCTACCTACAGGTACCGCAGTGCTACCTACAGGTACCGCAGCACTACCCACAGGTACCGCAGTGCTACCCACAGGTACCGCAGTGCTACCTACAGGTATGGCAGTGCTACCTACAGGTACTGCAGTACTACCCACAGGTACCGCAGTGCTACCTACAGGTACTGCAGTGCTACCTACAGTTATGGCAGTGCTACCTACAGGTACTGCAGTACTACCCACAGGTACTGCAGTGCTACCTACAGGTACCGCAGTACTACCCACAGGTACCGCAGTGCTACCCACAGGTACTGCAGTGCTACCCACAGGTACTGCAGTGCTACCTACAGGTATGGCAGTACTACCCACAGGTACCGCAGTGCTACCCACAGGTATCGCAGTACTACCTACAGGTATGGCAGTAATACCTACAGGTACTGCAGTACTACCCACAGGTACCGCAGTGCTACCTACAGGTACTGCAGTGCTACCTACAGGTACCGCAGTGCTACCTACAGGTGCTGCAGTGCTACCCACAGGTACCACAGTGCTACCCACAGGTATGGCAGTGCTACCCACAGGTACCGCAGTGCTACCCACAGGTACTGCAGTGCTACCCACAGGTACTGCAGTGCTACCCACAGGTACCGCAGTGCTACCCACAGGTACCGCAGTGCTACCTACAGGTACTGCAGTGCTACCTACAGGTACCGCAGTGCTACCTACAGGTATGGCAGTGCTACCCACAGGTACCGCAGTGCTACCCACAGGTATGGCAGTGCTACCCACAGGTTCTGCAGTGCTACCCACAGGTATCGCAGTACTACCTACAGGTATGGCAGTAATACCTACAGGTACTGCAGTACTACCCACAGGTACCGCAGTGCTACCTACAGGTACTCAGACCTGTTTACCCTTCCGCAATTTGCGGAAATCTTCCGATTTTGAGTCCGAGTCTCCGCTTTTACGGCCGTAAAATAAAATCTTCCGCGGCCGATATTTCGCTGAAAAAAATTGAAAGGGTGGTTGTTTGCACGACGGCCGTGCGGATAGCTTCGCTGGTTGCAATTGTCGATTTGTTTGTTCTTATCATCGGCACGACCGGCGTGCAAATAACTTCCCTTTCGCGTCACGAATGTAAGGTCGTTTCTGATTGGCTCTTTGTTTAAATTGGGCCAATGAGAATTCGCAACGCACTGAGCCGTACCGGAAATGCATCGGAGAAAGTTCTTGCAAGCTTCTCACGTGCGAAATTTTGCAAGCTTCTCACATGCAAAATTTTGAAAGCATGTCTGGCCACAAGAGAAACCACGAAACGGACGACGAGTGCGAAGATGGCCCACCAACTTCGAAAGTCGTCGCTAAAAAGCGATACGTGCAGAAATGGAGGCCAGAGTATCAAACGTCCTTTCCATCTTTGTGCAAGTCAAAGGATTTCGGCCCCACACATGCTTTTTGTCAGGTTTGCGAAAGCCACTTCCAAATCAGTCATGGGGGAAGAAACGATTGCGATCGGCACGTTAAAACAGCAATGCACAAGGAGAGGGAAAAAACTGTGAAGGAAAGGGCCAAAGCACCGAAGATTACAGAGTTTTTCCAAGGCCCCTCCACTTCTAGTTCCACATCATCGGAGTCCGAGTTGGGGGTTATCAGAGCCGAGGCACTGATGTGCCAATTGATCGCCAACAGCAACCTGTCTCTCTCTTCTGCTGACTACCTCACCAAGCTCTTCAAGGAAATGTTTCCGGACTCAAAAATTGCTGCAAGCGTGCGGTGTGGTAGAAATAAGGCCACAGCTTTGGTGAAAGAGATGTCGGCCATTTCCATGTTGAGCCTTGGCAAGAGAATGCAGAAACTGCCCTGGAGTATCGCCACAGATGGGAGTAATGAAAAGGATAAAAAACAATTCCCCTTGGTCGTCACCATTGAAGGGGAAGATGGACTCGTAAATCCTGAGCTCCTGGCTCTACCCACATGTGATGATAAAGCCACTGGAAAGAACATCTTTGAGGTGATAAACAGTGAGCTCGACACGCAACAAGTCACTTGGAAGAACTGCATGGCGCTGGGTTGCGACAATGCTGCAGTGATGACCGGCATTCATAAAGGAGTTGCAACATTTGTACAAGAGAAGCAGCCCAACCTTCATGTTGCTAGGTGCTGCTTGCATCTAGTACATATTGGTGCAAAGAAAGGTGCTGAGTGCTTGTCACCACCCATTGAAGACACCCTGATTGACGTCTTTTACTACTTCCAGCGAAGTGTGAACAGGCAGACAGATCTGAAGGAGTTGCAGGACCTATATGATGTTGAACAGCGCAAGCTTATCAAGCATGTCTGCACAAGATGGCTCAGCATCAAAAGATGTTTGGAACGTCTCCTTCACAACTGGGATCCCCTGAAGCACTTTTTCAGCAAAGAGAAAAAGGCCTTTGCTGAAAGTGGCAGCAAACCTTCCAAAGCAGCCAAGAAGGCAGAGAAAATCTTCGACTTCTTCAAGTCTCCCACAAACCATCTGTACTGTGTGTTTCTGAAATACACACTGAATGTATATGACAAGGTTCTGGTGGGGCTTCAGAAAGAGGAGCCAAGCATCCACCTGCTGCGGCCTAGTCTCTGCCAGCTGCTGCAGGACTTGTACTCCAGATTCATCCTACCCAAAGCAGCTGACCAGATTGATGTGAAAAAGGTCCAGTTCCAGCTTCCTGAGAATCAAAAGGCAGATACTGACCTGCTCATAGGATCTGCAGCAAGGGAAATGATCAACAATCCAAAGAAACATCACCTCAGAGAAGAGCGGATTGTTGACTTCTACAAGGATGTCAGGCAGTACTTCAGTGCTGTCTGCACCTACCTGCTCAGCAGTTTGCCCTTTGATGACAAAGTGCTCATCAATGCCACTGTCCTCAACCCAGACCAGAGGAAGGAAGTCACCACTTCCCAACTGACTTTCTTTCTGGAGAAGTTTCCGATCCTAAAAGGTGACAGTGATGAAGACACCATCTTGGAAGAGTTCTGCAAGTACCAAGGCAGACATCTGGAGCACATGGACATGGAAGGGGAGAGGATTGACAGAGTCTGGACCCTCTTGGCAAAAGACTTTCCTAATCTGAGCAGAGTGATGAAGGGCATTCTCACCATCCCCCACTCTAGTGCCCCTTGTGAGAGGGTGTTTTCCATGGTGAGAAAGACCTGCACCGATCAGCGCAGCTCCCTGCACCAGGACACCACTGAGGCTCTGATGGTGCTGAAGATGCAGCCAGCTAGTGGAAAGAAGTTTGATGATGCCACCCTGAAGCAGCTCAAGAGTGCTTACTACTTGAGCCTCAACAAATGAACTGAAGCCATTCCAGTGATGTGTGTGTGTGTGTGAAGAGAGAGAGTGTGTGTATGTGTGAATCCTTTCTGACCAAGACAAGTGTGAAAAACAACTGGTGATTGTGCTTTGACAGTGACAAATTTTGTACCCATTCTATGGAGGCTTCAGTTAAGGAAACTGCGAGTTCATAAAACGGTGAGTGTGTTTTTCTTTTCATTTTGGTATGATAATGTGTGAACAAGAATCTTCCTCTTGAAGATCAAAACCTTCCTCATTTTTCTGATTATTTATCAAATCTTCCTCATAAGGGTTTTTGGGGGTAAACAGGTCTGGGTACTGCAGTGCTACCTACAGGTACTGCAGTGCTACCTACAGGTACCGCAGTGCTACCTACAGGTGCTGCAGTGCTACCCACAGGTACCACAGTGCTACCCACAGGTATGGCAGTGCTACCCACAGGTACCGCAGTGCTACCCACAGGTACTGCAGTGCTACCCACAGGTACTGCAGTGCTACCCACAGGTACCGCAGTGCTACCCACAGGTACCGCAGTGCTACCTACAGGTACTGCAGTGCTACCTACAGGTACCGCAGTGCTACCTACAGGTATGGCAGTGCTACCCACAGGTACCGCAGTGCTACCCACAGGTATGGCAGTGCTACCCACAGGTTCTGCAGTGCTACCCACAGGTATGGCAGTGCTACCCACAGGTACTGCAGTGCAACCCACAGGTATGGCAGTGCTACCCACAGGTATGGCAGTGCTACCCACAGGTATGGCAGTGCTACCCAAAGGTACCGCAGTGCTACCCACAGGTATGGCAGTGCTACCCACAGGTACCGCAGTGCTACCCACAGGTACTGCAGTGCTACCCACAGGTACCGCAGTGCTACCCACAGGTACCGCAGTGCTACCCACAGGTACCGCAGTGCTACCTACAGGTACCGCAGTGCTACCCACAGGTACCGCAGTGCTACCCACAGGTACCGCAGTGCTACCCACAGGTACCGCAGTGCTACCCACAGGTACCGCAGTGCTACCCACAGGTACTGCAGTGCTACCCACAGGTACCGCAGTGCTACCTACAGGTATGGCAGTGCTACCCACAGGTACCGCAGTGCTACCCACAGGTACCGCAGTGCTACCCACAGGTACTGCAGTGCTACCCACAGGTACCGCAATGCTACCCACAGGTACTGCAGTACTACCCACAGGTACTGCAGTGCTACCCACAGGTACTGCAGTGCTACCCACAGGTACTGCAGTGCTACCCACAGGTATGGCAGTACTACCTACAGGTATGGCAGTACTACCTACAGGTACCGCAGTACTACCCACAGGTACTGTAGTGCTACCTACAGGTACCGCAGTGCTACCTACAGGTACCGCAGTGCTACCTACAGGTACTACCTACAGGTACCGCAGTACTACCTACAGGTACTGCAGTGCTACCCACAGGTACTGCAGTGCTACCCACAGGTACCGCAGTACTACCCACAGGTACTGCAGTACTACCTACAGGTATGGCAGTGCTACCCACAGGTACCGCAGTACTACCCACAGGTACCGCAGTACTACCTACAGGTATGGCAGTGCTACCCACAGGTACTGCAGTGCTACCCACAGGTACTGCAGTGCTACCCACAGGTACCGCAGTGCTACCCACAGGTACCGCAGTGCTACCCACAGGTACCGCAGTGCTACCCACAGGTACTGCAGTGCTACCCACAGGTACCACAGTACTACCCACAGGTACCGCAGTGCTACCCACAGGTATGGCAGTGCTATCGACAGGTACTGCAGTACTACCCACAGGTACCGCAGTGCTACCTACAGGTACCGCAGTACTACCCACAGGTACCGCAGTGCTACTCACAGGTACTGCAGTACTACCCACAGGTATGGCAGTACTATCTACAGGTACCGCAGTACTACCCACAGGTACCGCAGTGCTACCCACAGGTATGGCAGTGCTATCGACAGGTACCACAGTACTACCCACAGGTACTGCAGTGCTATCTACAGGTACTGCAGTGCTACCCACAGGTACCGCAGTGCTACCTACAGGTACTGCAGTACTACCCACAGGTACTGCAGTGCTACCCACAGGTACTGCAGTGCTACCCACAGGTACCGCATTACTACCTACAGGTATGGCAGTACTACCTACAGGTACTGCAGTGCTACCCACAGGTACTGCAGTGCTACCCACAGGTACCGCATTACTACCTACAGGTATGGCAGTACTACCCACAGGTACCGCAGCGCTACCCACAGGTACCGCATTACTACCTACAGGTACTGCAGTGCTACCCACAGGTACCGCAGTGCTACCTACAGGTACCGCAGTGCTACCCACAGGTACTGCAGTGCTATCTACAGGTACTGCAGTGCTACCCACAGGTACCGCAGTGCTACCCACAGGTACCGCAGTGCTACCTACAGGTACTGCAGTGCTACCTACATGTACCGCAGTACTACCCACAGGTACTGCAGTGCTACCCACAGGTACCGCAGTGCTACCTACAGGTACCGCAGTGCTACCCACATGTACCGCAGTGCTACCCACATGTACCGCAGTGCTACCCACATGTACCGCAGTGCTACCCACAGGTACCGCAGTGCTACCCACAGGTACCGCAGTGCTACCCACATGTACCGCAGTGCTACCCACAGATACTGCAGTGCTACCCACAGGTACCGCAGTGCTACCCACAGGTACCGCAGTGCTACCTACAGGTACTGCAGTGCTACCCACAGGTATGGCAGTGCTACCCATAGGTACCGCAGTACTACCTACAGGTACTGCAGTGCTACCCACAGGTACCGCATTACTACCTACAGGTACTGCAGTGCTACCCACAGGTACCGCAGTACTACCTACAGGTACTGCAGTGCTACCCACAGGTACCGCAGTGCTACCCACAGGTACCGCAGTGCTACCCACAGGTACTGCAGTGCTACCCACAGGTACCGCAGTGCTACCCACAGGTACCGCAGTGCTACCCACAGGTACCGCAGTACTACCTACAGGTACTGCAGTGCTACCCACAGGTACCGCATTACTACCTACAGGTACTGCAGTGCTACCCACAGGTACCGCAGTGCTACCCACATGTACCGCAGTGCTACCCACAGATACTGCAGTGCTACCCACAGGTACCGCAGTGCTACCCACAGGTACCGCAGTGCTACCTACAGGTACTGCAGTGCTACCCACAGGTATGGCAGTGCTACCCATAGGTACCGCAGTACTACCTACAGGTACTGCAGTGCTACCCACAGGTACCGCAGTGCTACCCACAGGTACCGCAGTGCTACCCACATGTACCGCAGTGCTACCCACAGATACTGCAGTGCTACCCACAGGTACCGCAGTGCTACCCACAGGTACCGCAGTGCTACCTACAGGTACTGCAGTGCTACCCACAGGTATGGCAGTGCTACCCACAGGTACCGCATTACTACCTACAGGTACTGCAGTGCTACCCACAGGTACCGCAGTACTACCTACAGGTACTGCAGTGCTACCCACAGGTACTGCAGTACTACCTACAGGTACTGCAGTGCTACCCACAGGTACCGCATTACTACCTACAGGTACTGCAGTGCTACCTACAGGTATGGCAGTGCTACCCACAGGTACCGCAGTGCTACCCACAGGTACCGCAGTGCTACCTACAGGTATGGCAGTACTACCCACAGGTACTGCAGTGCTACCCACAGGTACCGCAGTACTACCTACAGGTACTGCAGTGCTACCCACAGGTATGGCAGTGCTACCCACAGGTACCGCAGTGCTACCCACAGGTACCGCAGTACTACCCACAGGTACCGCAGTGCTACCCACAGGTACCGCAGTGCTACCCACAGGTACCGCAGTACTACCCACAGGTACTGCAGTACTACCCACAGGTATGGCAGTGCTACCCACAGGTATGGCAGTGCTACCCACAGGTACCGCATTACTACCTACAGGTACTGCAGTTCTACCCACAGGTACCGCAGTGCTACCCACAGGTACCACAGTACTACCTACAGGTACTGCAGTGCTACCCACAGGTACCGCAGTGCTACCCACAGGTACCGCAGTACTACCCACAGGTACCGCAGTGCTACCCACAGGTACCGCATTACTACCTACAGGTATGGCAGTACTACCCACAGGTACCGCAGTGCTACCTACAGGTACCGCAGTACTACCTACAGGTACTGCAGTGCTACCCACAGGTACCGCAGTGCTACCTACAGGTACTGCAGTGCTACCCACAGGTACCGCATTACTACCTACAGGTATGGCAGTACTACCCACAGGTACCGCAGTGCTACCTACAGGTACCGCAGTGCTACCTACAGGTACTGCAGTGCTACCCACAGGTACCGCAGTGCTACCCACAGGTACTGCAGTGCTACCCACAGGTACTGCAGTGCTACCTACAGGTATGGCAGTACTACCCACAGGTACCGCAGTGCTACCCACAGGTACCGCAGTACTACCTACAGGTATGGCAGTGCTACCTACAGGTACCGCAGTGCTACCTACAGGTACCGCAGTACTACCTACAGGTACTGCAGTGCTACCCACAGGTACCGCAGTGCTATCCACAGGTATCGCAGTGCTACCCACAGGTACCGCATTACTACCTACAGGTACTGCAGTGCTACCTACAGGTATGGCAGTGCTACCCACAGGTACTGCAGTGCTACCCACAGGTACTGCAGTGCTACCCACAGGTACTGCAGTGCTACCTACAGGTATGGCAGTACTACCCACAGGTACCGCAGTGCTACCCACAGGTACCGCAGTACTACCTACAGGTATGGCAGTAATACCTACAGGTACTGCAGTACTACCCACAGGTACCGCAGTGCTACCTACAGGTACTGCAGTGCTACCTACAGGTACTGCAGGGCTACCCACAGGTACGGCAGTACTACCTACAGGTACCGCAGTGCTACCTACAGGTACTGCAGTGCTACCCACAGGTATGGCAGTGCTACCCACAGGTACCGCAGTGCTACCCACGGGTATGGCATGCTACCCACAGGTACCGCAGTGCTACCCACAGGTACCGCAGTACTACCTACAGGTATGGCAGTGCTACCCACAGGTACCGCAGTGCTACCCACAGGTACCGCAGTGCTACCTACAGATACCGCAGTACTACCTACAGGTATGGCAGTGCTACCCACAGGTACCGCAGTGCTACCCACAGGTATGGCAGTGCTACCCACAGGTACCGCAGTGCTACCCACAGGTATGGCAGTACTACCCACAGGTACTGCGGTGATACCCACCGGTACCGCAGTGCTACAAACAGGTACCGCAGTGCTACCCACAGGTACTGCAGCGCTACCCACAGGTACCGCATTACTACCTACAGGTATGGCAGTACTACCTACAGGTACTGCAGTGCTACCCACAGGTACCGCAGTGCTACCCACAGGTACCGCATTACTACCTACAGGTACTGCAGTGCTACCCACAGGTACCGCAGTGCTACCCACAGGTATGGCAGTACTACCCACAGGTACCGCAGTGCTACCCACAGGTATGGCAGTGCTACCCACAGATACTGCAGTGCTACCCACAGGTATGGCAGTGCTACCCACAGGTACCGCAGTGCTACCCACAGGTACGGCAGTACTACCTACAGGTACCGCAGTGCTACCCACAGGTACCGCAGTGCTACCTACAGGTACCGCAGTACTACCCACAGGTACGGCAGTACTACCTACAGGTACCGCAGTGCTACCCACAGGTACTGCAGTGCTACCCACAGGTATGGCAGTGCTACCCACAGGTACCGCAGTGCTACCCACAGGTACTGCAGTGCTACCCACAGGTACTGCAGTGCTACCCACAGGTACCGCAGTGCTACCTACAGGTATGGCAGTGCTACCCACAGGTACTGCAGTGCTTCCCACAGGTACTGCAGTGCTACCCACATGTACCGCAGTGCTACCCACAGGTACCGCAGTACTACCCACAGGTACCGCAGTACTACCTACAGGTATGGCAGTGCTACCCACAGGAACTGCAGTGCTACCCACAGGTACCGCAGTGCTACCCACAGGTACCGCAGTGCTACCCACAGGTACCGCAGTGCTACCCACAGGTACTGCAGTGCTACCCACAGGTATGGCAGTGCTACCCACAGGTACCGCAGTGCTACCCACAGGTATGGCAGTGCTACGTACAGGTACTGCAGTGCTACCTACAGGTACCGCAGTGCTACCCACAGGTACTGCAGTGCCACCCACATGTACCGCAGTGCTACCCACAGGTACCGCAGTGCTACCCACATGTACCGCAGTGCTACCCACAGGTACCGCAGTGCCACCCACATGTACCGCAGTGCTACCCACAGGTACCACAGTGCCACCCACATGTACCGCAGTGCTACCCACAGGTACCGCAGTGCTACCCACAGGTACCGCAGTGCTACCTACAGGTATGGCAGTGCTACCCACAGGTACTGCAGTGCTACCCACAGGTACTGCAGTGCTACCCACAGGTACCGCAGTGCTACCCACAGGTAGCGCAGTGCTACCCACAGGCACCGCAGTGCTACCCACAGGTACTGCAGTGCTACCCACAGGTACCGCAGTGCTACCCACAGGTACCGCAGTGCTACCCACAGGTACTGCAGTGCTACCCACAGGTACCGCAGTGCTACCCACAGGTACCGCAGTGCTACCCACAGGTACCGCAGTGCTACCGACAGGTACTGCAGTACTACCCACAGGTACCGCAGTGCTACCCACAGGTATCGCAGTACTACCCACATGTACTGCAGTGCTACCCACAGGTACCGCAGTGCTACCTACAGGTACCGCAGTGCTACCCACAGGTACCGCAGTGCTACCTACAGGTACTGCAGTACTACCCACAGGTACTGCAGTGCTACCCACAGGTACCGCAGTGCTCCATGTCTGTACTGAGGTGACTGAGCCACAGCCAGATGGTGTTGGGGCTCAATTTCCACAGTGAATGCAGTCAAATCTTCATCATCTGACTGCCACAATGCCCTTTGGTCATCTCTTTGGCTGCAGAAGGGTAGGTGCCCTGGCTGAGCTACATGATATGGTAGAAAGAAATCAGCAGTTTGGGGGGGGGGGGGGGGATCACGCAGGCAGCACAAGCTCTGTGTTCCAGAAAACTCATGGCTGTAATGCAATGTGCCTTGCTACAGTCACTAGCGGGAAGGCATGTACTCTTGCTGTATGTAGCTCAGGGCTGCTGCACCTTCCTATTGTTGTCAGATTTAACAGTCTCTGCAGTGGGCCCCCTAAGTCCAGCAGTCCAGCTGATGAAATGGATTGAGTGGCTTCAGAGGTATTTGTATTCTTCCAAGTCATGTTACAGCCAGCTTCTGTAGTTCATTCACTGTGACAGGCAGGTGTGTACACTTTGCATTTCCTTGGGAGGTGAAGAAGATGTTTTGTTAGCTGTGGAAGTGCACACCCTGGTAACACCACAATCTTGATGGACTTTTCGCTCTGCATTTATTGCAAGATTAAGCGATTGACTGCATGCTAACTACCGATGGATAAGACTGTACGATACAATGACACTGGATGTGATTCACTGCACTGCTGTATGATAATGACATGACACCTGTGCAATGCAATTACAGGTGGATGTGATGGAGGCTCTGTTTGGGACACTGGTGGAGAAGATCCATGCCACACGGGACTTTGAGACGATCAAGCTGGCCCATGAGCAGTTTCTGTCTGCCCTCCTGTCTCAGAGCTTTGTCCACATGAAGGCGGTCAGTCCCCTGTTTTCCTTGTACGGTGCTGCCTGAACTATAGTCTGTGCTGTGGTCTGTGTGTCTGCACTATAGTCTGTTCTGTGGTCTGTGTGTCTGCAATGTGGTCTGTTCTGTGGTCTGTGTGTCTGCACTGTGGTCTGTTCTGTGGTCTGTTTTGTGGTCTATGTGCCTGCACTGTGGTCTGTTCTGTGGTCTATGTGTCTGCAATGTGGTCTGTTCTGTGGTCTGTTCTGTGGTCTGTGTGTCTGCACTGCGGTCTGTTCTGTGGTCTGTGTGTCTGCACCATAGTCTGTTCTGTGGTCTGTGTGTCTGCACTGTGGTCTGTTCTGTGGTCTGTGTGTCTGCACTGTGGTCTGTTCTGTGGTCTGTGTGTCTGCACTGTGGTCTGTTCTGTGGTCTGTGTGTCTGCACTGTTGTCTGTTCTGTGGTCTGTGTGTCTGCACTATAGTCTGTTCTGTGGTCTGTGTGTCTGCACTGTGGTCTGTTCTGTGGTCTGTTCTGTGGTCTATGTGTCTGCAATGTGGTCTGTTCTGTGGTCTGTGTGTCTGCACTGTGGTCTGTTCTGGGGGTCTGTGTGTCTGCACAATAGTCTGTTCTGTAGTCTGTGTGTCTGCACTGTGGTCTGTTCTGGGGTCTGTGTGTCTGCACTGTGGTCTGTTCTGTGGTCTATGTGTCTGCAATGTGGTCTGTTCTGTGGTCTGTGTGTCTGCACTGTGGTCTGTTCTGTGGTCTATGCGTCTGCAATGTGGTCTGTTCTGTGGTCTGTGTGTCTGCACTGTGGTCTGTTCTGTGGTCTGTGTGTCTGCACAATAGTCTGTTCTGTAGTCTGTGTGTCTGCACTGTGGTCTGTTCTGGGGTCTGTGTGTCTGCACTGTGGTCTGTTCTGTGGTCTGTGTGTCTGCACTATAGTCTGTTCTGTGGTCTGTGTGTCTGCACAATAGTCTGTTCTGTAGTCTGTGTGTCTGCACTGTGGTCTGTTCTGGGGTCTGTGTGTCTGCACTGTGGTCTGTTCTGTGGTCTGTGTGTCTGCACTATAGTCTGTTCTGTGGTCTGTGTGTCTGCACTATGGTCTGTTCTGTGGTCTATGTGTCTGCACTATAGTCTGTTCTGTGGTCTGTGTGTCTGCACTATTGTCTGTTCTGTGGTCTGTGTGTCTGCACTTTAGTCTGTTCTGTGGTCTGTGTGTCTGCACTGTGGTCTGTTCTGTGGTCTGTGTGTCTGCACTATGGTCTGTTCTGTGGTCTGTGTGTCTGCACTATGGTCTGTTCTGTGGTCTGTGTGTCTGCACTATGGTCTGTTCTGTGGTCTGTGTGTCTGCACTATGGTCTGTTCTGTGGTCTGTGTGTCTGCACTGTGGTCTGTTCTGTGGTCTGTGTGTCTGCACTGTGGTCTGTTCTGTGGTCTGTGTGTCTGCACTGTGGTCTGTTCTGTGGTCTGTGTGTCTGCACTGTGGTCTGTTCTGTGGTCTGTGTGTCTGCACTATGGTCTGTTCTGTGGTCTGTGTGTCTGCACTGTGGTCTGTTCTGTGGTCTATGTGTCTGCACTGTGGTCTGTGTGTCTGCACTATGGTCTGTTCTGTGGTCTGTTTTGTGGTCTATGTGTCTGCACTGTGGTCTGTTCTGTGGTCTGTTTTGTGGTCTATGTGTCTGCACTATAGTCTGTTCTGTGGTCTGTGTGTCTGCACTGTGGTCTGTTCTGTGGTCTGTGTGTCTGCACTATGGTCTGTTCTGTGGTCTATGTGTCTGCACTATAGTCTGTTCTGTGGTCTGTTGTCTGCACTGTGGTCTGTTCTGTGGTCTGTGTGTCTGCACTGTGGTCTGTTCTGTGGTCTGTTTTGTGGTCTATGTGTCTGCACTGTGGTCTGTTCTGTGGTCTGTGTGTCTGCACTGTGGTCTGTTCTGTGGTCTGTGTGTCTGCACTATAGTCTGTTATGTGGTCTATGTGTCTGCACTGTGGTCTGTTCTGTAGTCTGTGTGTCTGCACTGTGGTCGGTTCTGTGGTCTGTTCTGTGGTCTGTGTGTCTGCACTGTGGTCTGTTCTGTGGTCTGTGTGTCTGCACTGTGGTCTGTTCTGTGGTCTATGTGTCTGCACTGTGGTCTGTTCTGTGGTCTGTTCTGTGGTCTGTGTGTCTGCACTATAGTCTGTTCTGTGGTCTGTGTGTCTGCACTGTGGTCTGTTCTGTGGTCTGTTCTGTGGTCTGTGTGTCTGCACTGTGGTCTGTTCTGTGGTCTGTGTGTCTGCACTGTGGTCTGTTCTGTGGTCTGTTCTGTGGTCTATGTGTCTGCACTGTGGTCTGTTCTGTAGTCTGTGTGTCTGCACTGTGGTCTGTTCTGTGGTCTGTGTGTCTGCACTATAGTCTGTTCTGTGGTCTGTGTGTCTGCACTGTGGTCTGTTCTGTAGTATGTGTGTCTGCACTGTGGTCTGTTCTGTGGTCTGTGTGTCTGCACTGTGGTCTGTTCTGTGGTCTGTGTGTCTGCACTATGGTCTGTTCTGTGGTCTGTGTGTCTGCACTGTGGTCTGTTCTGTGGTCTGTGTGTCTGCACTGTGGTCTGTTCTGTGGTCTGTGTGTCTGCACTGTGGTCTGTTCTGTGGTCTGTGTGTCTGCACTGTGGTCTGTTCTGTGGTCTGTGTGTCTGCACTATGGTCTGTTCTGTGGTCTGTGTGTCTGCACTGTGGTCTGTTCTGTGGTCTATGTGTCTGCACTGTGGTCTGTGTGTCTGCACTATGGTCTGTTCTGTGGTCTGTTTTGTGGTCTATGTGTCTGCACTGTGGTCTGTTCTGTGGTCTGTTTTGTGGTCTATGTGTCTGCACTATAGTCTGTTCTGTGGTCTGTGTGTCTGCACTGTGGTCTGTTCTGTGGTCTGTGTGTCTGCACTATGGTCTGTTCTGTGGTCTATGTGTCTGCACTATAGTCTGTTCTGTGGTCTGTTGTCTGCACTGTGGTCTGTTCTGTGGTCTGTGTGTCTGCACTGTGGTCTGTTCTGTGGTCTGTTTTGTGGTCTATGTGTCTGCACTGTGGTCTGTTCTGTGGTCTGTGTGTCTGCACTGTGGTCTGTTCTGTGGTCTGTGTGTCTGCACTATAGTCTGTTATGTGGTCTATGTGTCTGCACTGTGGTCTGTTCTGTAGTCTGTGTGTCTGCACTGTGGTCGGTTCTGTGGTCTGTTCTGTGGTCTGTGTGTCTGCACTGTGGTCTGTTCTGTGGTCTGTGTGTCTGCACTGTGGTCTGTTCTGTGGTCTATGTGTCTGCACTGTGGTCTGTTCTGTAGTCTGTGTGTCTGCACTGTGGTCTGTTCTGTGGTCTGTGTGTCTGCACTGTGGTCTGTTCTGTGGTCTATGTGTCTGCACTGTGGTCTGTTCTGTGGTCTGTTCTGTGGTCTGTGTGTCTGCACTATAGTCTGTTCTGTGGTCTGTGTGTCTGCACTGTGGTCTGTTCTGTGGTCTGTTCTGTGGTCTGTGTGTCTGCACTATAGTCTGTTCTGTGGTCTGTGTGTCTGCACTGTGGTCTGTTCTGTAGTCTGTGTGTCTGCACTGTGGTCGGTTCTGTGGTCTGTTCTGTGGTCTGTGTGTCTGCACTGTGGTCTGTTCTGTGGTCTGTGTGTCTGCACTGTGGTCTGTTCTGTGGTCTGTTCTGTGGTCTATGTGTCTGCACTGTGGTCTGTTCTGTAGTCTGTGTGTCTGCACTGTGGTCTGTTCTGTGGTCTGTGTGTCTGCACTATAGTCTGTTCTGTGGTCTGTGTGTCTGCACTGTGGTCTGTTCTGTAGTATGTGTGTCTGCACTGTGGTCTGTTCTGTGGTCTGTGTGTCTGCACTATGGTCTGTTCTGTGGTCTGTGTGTCTGCACTATGGTCTGTTCTGTGGTCTGTGTGTCTGCACTGTGGTCTGTTCTGTGGTCTGTGTGTCTGCACTATGGTCTGTTCTGTGGTCTGTGTGTCTGCACTGTGGTCTGTTCTGTGGTCTATGTGTCTGCACTGTGGTCTGTGTGTCTGCACTATGGTCTGTTCTGTGGTCTGTTTTGTGGTCTATGTGTCTGCACTGTGGTCTGTTCTGTGGTCTGTTTTGTGGTCTATGTGTCTGCACTATAGTCTGTTCTGTGGTCTGTGTGTCTGCACTGTGGTCTGTTCTGTGGTCTGTGTGTCTGCACTATGGTCTGTTCTGTGGTCTATGTGTCTGCACTATAGTCTGTTCTGTGGTCTGTTGTCTGCACTGTGGTCTGTTCTGTGGTCTGTGTGTCTGCACTGTGGTCTGTTCTGTGGTCTGTTTTGTGGTCTATGTGTCTGCACTGTGGTCTGTTCTGTGGTCTGTGTGTCTGCACTGTGGTCTGTTCTGTGGTCTGTGTGTCTGCACTATAGTCTGTTATGTGGTCTATGTGTCTGCACTGTGGTCTGTTCTGTAGTCTGTGTGTCTGCACTGTGGTCGGTTCTGTGGTCTGTTCTGTGGTCTGTGTGTCTGCACTGTGGTCTGTTCTGTGGTCTGTGTGTCTGCACTGTGGTCTGTTCTGTGGTCTGTTCTGTGGTCTATGTGTCTGCACTGTGGTCTGTTCTGTGGTCTGTTCTGTGGTCTGTGTGTCTGCACTATAGTCTGTTCTGTGGTCTGTGTGTCTGCACTGTGGTCTGTTCTGTGGTCTGTTCTGTGGTCTGTGTGTCTGCACTATAGTCTGTTCTGTGGTCTGTGTGTCTGCACTGTGGTCTGTTCTGTAGTCTGTGTGTCTGCACTGTGGTCGGTTCTGTGGTCTGTTCTGTGGTCTGTGTGTCTGCACTGTGGTCTGTTCTGTGGTCTGTGTGTCTGCACTGTGGTCTGTTCTGTGGTCTGTTCTGTGGTCTATGTGTCTGCACTGTGGTCTGTTCTGTAGTCTGTGTGTCTGCACTGTGGTCTGTTCTGTGGTCTGTGTGTCTGCACTATAGTCTGTTCTGTGGTCTGTGTGTCTGCACTGTGGTCTGTTCTGTAGTATGTGTGTCTGCACTGTGGTCTGTTCTGTGGTCTGTGTGTCTGCACTGTGGTCTGTTCTGTGGTCTGTGTGTCTGCACTATGGTCTGTTCTGTGGTCTGTGTGTCTGCACTGTGGTCTGTTCTGTGGTCTGTGTGTCTGCACTGTGGTCTGTTCTGTGGTCTGTTCTGTGGTCTATGTGTCTGCACTGTGGTCTGTTCTGTGGTCTGTGTGTCTGCACTGTGGTCTGTTCTGTGGTCTGTGTGTCTGCACTGTGGTCTGTTCTGTGGTCTGTGTGTCTGCACTGTGGTCTGTTCTGTGGTCTGTGTGTCTGCACTATGGTCTGTTCTGTGGTCTGTGTGTCTGCACTATGGTCTGTTCTGTGGTCTGTGTGTCTGCACTATGGTCTGTTCTGTGGTCTGTGTGTCTGCACTGTGGTCTGTTCTGTGGTCTGTTCTGTGGTTTGTGTGTCTGCACTGTGGTCTGTTCTGTGGTCTGTGTGTCTGCACTGTGGTCTGTTCTGTGGTCTGTGTGTCTGCACTAGAGTCTTCTTACATAGCCGTCCCCTTGATTTTCTTAATTTAGGGGTATGATATAAATTTTCTTCCTGGATTCGGAACCGCTATGAACCTTGATGATTCACTTGGCTCAACATTTTTTTACATGCCTCATGCCATGCACAAATCACTAGCAAACAAAGGTTACCATGAACAGAACTATTTCTTTAATGTATAAAGGTATTCAAGATAAACAAAGTAACTGTACCAATACTAATGGCTAATAACCATGCCAGTTTCCAAGGATTAAACACAATGAATTAATCAATTCATTTTGTCATATGGTTGCAACCACAAAATAAGAAAAGATTCAGTCCTTGAAGTTTCACTTCTTATTAATGTTCACCACTAAGGAGAGTGGTTCATTCTGAAAAGTTCAGTTCCTTTTTCCAAAGTTCACTTCACATACACAGGGGACTGAGGACAGAGAGAGGACAGGTGTCAGTCTACTCATTCGACTTGTTGATGATGGCAGACGTTGATGAGGGCACGGTTGGAGATTCTCCACATTGAATCTTGGGCAACAAATTGGTGGGAAGGGTCGCTTCGCCTCTGGTGACCGCCATGCGTAGACAGGAGTGGCATAAGTCTCGCTTGTCTGAGATCCAGAGCCAAACTGGTTGACCGGTTCGTCCCTCCCTGCTATATCCAAACTCCACCGTCCCTTGGTATCACAGACTGTCAGCAGCCATCCATTGAATCCCTGGGAATCTCTCATGAAGGGTCGAGGCGCGCTTGTTGTCTCAGCGAATGATAACTTATTAATGGACAATGGCACCTTCTCCCTGGAGCAGTCCTCCACCGTCTCCCCTCTGTGACGAGTGAGACGGCGCCCAATAGTCTAAAAATTCCGTCTCGGTGAACTTTTGAGGAAGGTTTGAGGCGCGCTTGTTGTCTCAGCGATGATAACTTATCAACGGACAATGGCACCTTCTCCCTGGAGCAGTCCTCCACCGTCTCCCCTCTCTCCTATTGTTTCATTATCAAGTATTTATGTCTCTCTTCATTTCATTAATTTCAGCTGATCACCTGCAATCCTCCCCCCAGAGGGAGTCAACTCTCTACACTATCAGGCACCACCCACGTAGGGTTCTACTTCTGTAACAAGTCTGTTCTGTGGTCTCTGTGTCTGCACTGTGGTCTGTACTACAGTCCGTGTGTCTGCTGCCACGTGCACTGTGTTGTTATGTAAAAGTTTGACATCTCCTGAGCTGCGGAAGGAAAAGAAAACTTTTGCCCTGGGGTGATGGATCAAGGCTGCCATTTTAGAATCATTACCTCATGATGGCTTAAAGTTAGATATGTCAGTGCATGGTATGATTATTGGCATTAGGAATTTCTTGCCAAAATTCCTTGTTAAGTTAGCTTGGCTACTCCGTGAGAATGTCAAAATGTAACGAATACATGTTGCTCACTGTTTTATTCCATGCATCGACAACAGCTTTGTGCAGAGTTGATATTCTCAAGGCAGTTTGATGAAGACTTGGTTGTAGTTGCACTGCCAGCATCCACATTTGTTTGCAGCAACATTCCTTCAGCCTCAATATGACTCATTCCCACCTTGGACTGCTTTCTACTGCCCTATGGGCCTGACTGAGTCAGTGTTCTCTGCTGCAGGTGTTCCAGTGCCTGCATGAGATCCTGACACTCTGCAACTCCTTCTGCAGACTGGTGATGGGCTTCGAGTCCCCGCTGCCTGCAGGCCAGCTGGACCAGCTCCTCAAGATCTCACAGGTACAGCAGTCTGTCCTTACTCTGCCCTACAGGTACAGCATTCTGTCCTTACTCTGCCCTACAGGTACATCATTCTGTCCTTACTCTGCCCTGCCATGGGGAAACATCTGTCAGGTACAGCATTCTGTCCTTGCTCTGCCCTGCCATGGGGAAGCAGCTGTCAGGTACAGCATTCTGTCCTTACTCTGCCCTGCCATGGGGAAACGTCTGTCAGGTACAGCATTCTGTCCTTACTCTTCCCTACAGGTACATCATTCTGTCCTTACTCTGCCCTACAGGTACAGCATTCTGTCCTTACTCTGCCCTACAGGTACATCATTCTGTCCTTACTCTGCCCTACAGGTACAACATTCTGTCCTTACTCTGCCCTGCAGGTACAGCATTCTGTCCTTACTCTGCCCTGCCATGGGGAAACAGCTGTCAGGTACAGCATTCTGTCCTTACTCTGCCCTGCCATGGGGAAACATCAGTCAGGTACAGCATTCTGTCCTTACTCTGCCCTGCCATGGGGAAACATCTGTCAGGTACAGCATTCTGTCCTTACTCTGCCCTGCCATGGGGAAACATCTGTCAGGTACAGCATTCTGTCCTTACTCTTCCCTACAGGTACATCATTCTGTCCTTACTCAGCCCTACAGGTACAGCATTCTGTCCTTACTCTGCCCTACAGGTACATCATTCTGTCCTTACTCTGCCCTACAGGTACAACATTCTGTCCTTACTCTGCCCTGCAGGTACAGCATTCTGTCCTTACTCTGCCCTGCCATGGGGAAACAGCTGTCAGGTACAGCATTCTGTCCTTACTCTGCCCTGCCATGGGGAAACAGCTGTCAGGTACAGCATTCTGTCCTTACTCTGCCCTGCCATGGGGAAACACCTGTCAGGTACAGCATTCTGTCCTTACTCTGCCCTACAGGTACATCATTCTGTCCTTACTCTGCCCTGCCATGGGGAAACGTCAGTCAGGTACAGCATTCTGTCCTTACTCTGCCCTGCCATGGGGAAACAGCTGTCAGGTACAGCATTCTGTCCTTACTCTGCCCTACAGGTACATCATTCTGTCCTTACTCTGCCCTGCCATGGGGAAACATCAGTCAGGTACAGCATTCTGTCCTTACTCTGCCCTGCCATGGGGAAACAGCTGTCAGGTACAGCATTCTGTCCTTACTCTGCCCTGCCATGGGGAAACAGCTGTCAGGTACAGCATTCTGTCCTTACTCTGCCCTGCCATGGGGAAACAGCTGTCAGGTACAGCATTCTGTCCTTACTTTGCCCTGCCATGGGGAAACATCAGTCAGGTACAGCATTCTGTCCTTACTCTGCCCTGCCATGGGGAAACATCAGTCAGGTACAGCATTCTGTCCTTACTCTGCCCTGCCATGGGGAACAGCTGTCAGGTAGGGCATTCTGTCCTTACTCTGCCCTGCCATGGGGAAACAGCTGTCAGGTACAGCATTCTGTCCTTACTCTGCCCTGCCATGGGGAAGCAGCTGTCAGGTACAGCATTCTGTCCTTACTCTGCCCTGCCATGGGGAAACAGCTGTCAGGTACAGCATTCTGTCCTTACTCTGCCCTACAGGTACATCATTCTGTCCTTACTCTGCCCTGCCATGGGGAAACAGCTGTCAGGTACAGCATTCTGTCCTTACTCTGCCCTACAGGTACATCATTCTGTCCTTACTCTGCCCTGCCATGGGGAAACATCAGTCAGGTACAGCATTCTGTCCTTACTCTGCCCTGCCATGGGGAAACATCAGTCAGGTACAGCATTCTGTCCTTACTCTGCCCTGCCATGGGGAAACATCAGTCAGGTACAGCATTCTGTCCTTACTCTGCCCTGCCATGGGGAAACATCAGTCAGGTACAGCATTCTGTCCTTACTCTGCCCTGCCATGGGGAAGCAGCTGTCAGGTACAGCATTCTGTCCTTACTCTGCCCTGCCATGGGGAACAGCTGTCAGGTAGGGCATTCTGTCCTTACTCTGCCCTGCCATGGGGAAACAGCTGTCAGGTACAGCATTCTGTCCTTACTCTGCCCTGCCATGGGGAAGCAGCTGTCAGGTACAGCATTCTGTCCTTACTCTGCCCTGCCATGGGGAAACAGCTGTCAGGTACAGCATTCTGTCCTTACTCTGCCCTGCCATGGGGAAGCAGCTGTCAGGTACAGCATTCTGTCCTTACTCTGCCCTACAGGTACAGCATTCTGTCCGTACTCTGCCCTACAGGTACAGCATTCTGTCCGTACTCTGCCCTACAGATACAGCATTCTGTCCTTACTCTGCCCTGCCATGGGGAAACAGCTGTCAGGTACAGCATTCTGTCCTTACTCTGCCCTGCCATGGGGAAACATCAGTCAGGTACAGCATTCTGTCCTTACTCTTCCCTGCCATGGGGAAACAGCTGTCAGGTACAGCATTCTGTCCTTACTCTGCCCTGCCATGGGGAAACATCAGTTTGGTACAGCATTCTGTCCTTACTCTGCCCTGCCATGGAGAAACATCAGTCAGGTACAGCATTCTGTCCTTACTCTGCCCTGCCATGGGGAAACAGCTGTCAGGTACAGCATTCTGTCTTTACTCTGCCCTGCCATGGGGAAACATCAGTCAGGTACAGCATTCTGTCCTTACTCTGCCCTACAGGTACAGCATTCTGTCCTTACTCTGCCCTGCCATGGAGAAACATCTGTCAGGTACAGCATTCTGTCCTTACTCTGCCCTGCCATGGGGAAACATCAGTCAGGTACAGCATTCTGTCCTTACTCTGCCCTGCCATGGGGAAACATCAGTCAGGTACAGCATTCTGTCCTTACTCTGCCCTGCCATGGGGAAACATCAGTCAGGTACAGCATTCTGTCCTTACTCTGCCCTGCCATGGGGAAGCAGCTGTCAGGTACAGCATTCTGTCCTTACTCTGCCCTGCCATGGGGAAACATCAGTCAGGTACAGCATTCTGTCCTTACTCTGCCCTGCCATGGGGAAACATCAGTCAGGTACAGCATTCTGTCCTTACTCTGCCCTGCCATGGGGAAACAGCTGTCAGGTACAGCATTCTGTCCTTACTCTGCCCTGCCATGGGGAAGCAGCTGTCAGGTACAGCATTCTGTCCTTACTCTGCCCTGCCATGGGGAAACATCAGTCAGGTACAGCATTCTGTCCTTACTCTGCCCTGCCATGGGGAAACATCAGTCAGGTACAGCATTCTGTCCTTACTCTGCCCTGCCATGGGGAAACAGCTGTCAGGTACAGCATTCTGTCCTTACTCTGCCCTGCCATGGGGAAACATCAGTCAGGTACAGCATTCTGTCCTTGCTCTGCCCTGCCATGGGGAAACAGCTGTCAGGTACAGCATTCTGTCCTTACTCTGCCCTGCCATGGGGAAACATCAGTCAGGTACAGCATTCTGTCCTTACTCTGCCCTGCCATGGGGAAACAGCTGTCAGGTACAGCATTCTGTCCTTACTCTGCCCTGCCATGGGGAAACAGCTGTCAGGTACAGCATTCTGTCCTTACTCTGCCCTGCCATGGGGAAACATCTGTCAGGTACAGCATTCTGTCCTTACTCTGCCCTGCCATGGGGAAACATCAGTCAGGTACAGCATTCTGTCCTTACTCTGCCCTGCCATGGGGAAACATCTGTCAGGTACAGCATTCTGTCCTTACTCTGCCCTGCCATGGGGAAACATCAGTCAGGTACAGCATTCTGTCCTTACTCTGCCCTGCCATGGGGAAGCAGCTGTCAGGTACAGCATTCTGTCCTTACTCTGCCCTGCCATGGGGAAGCAGCTGTCAGGTACAGCATTCTGTCCTTACTCTGCCCTGCCATGGGGAAACATCAGTCAGGTACAGCATTCTGTCCTTACTCTGCCCTGCCATGGGGAAGCAGCTGTCAGGTACAGCATTCTGTCCTTACTCTGCCCTGCCATGGGGAAACAGCTGTCAGGTACAGCATTCTGTCCTTACTCTGCCCTGCCATGGGGAAACAGCTGTCAGGTACAGCAATTCTATCCTTACTCTACCCTTACCAATAGGAAAGCATCTATAGCATGGTTGTCCAGACCTCTACTCTCTATAACTCCACAGACCTGTGTGTCATCTCACTCCCCTCACCAAAGTTACAATGCTCCTCTGCACATCAATTTCTACCCATTTTAGTGTCATTACAAGATGATCTTTTGTTCTGCATATGGACAGTGTCAGACTCCACAGTGATGCCTCCAAACAATGCCATGGATGTCTGGTGCAGTGCAGCTCACATGACAAGAATTGCACTTAGACAGAGTGAGCAGTGTGTTCAGTCTTAAGTTGTCCTGACTGTGCTTTGGCTTTCTGGGAAGCAAAGCCTTGGTCCTCCACTCACCAGGCGTGACTAGCCACCACAACACCTGTCCTAACTCAATTCTCTGATTATTGAGATGCAAACTTTTTTTTAAGATTTTGATCTGCAGTCTTTTCTGATTAATTTGATATAAGGGGGGACATGGCGTCCAAAAACGGATTCATAGAAAATAAATCAGCTCAGCAAGTATGAAAGCTATGCTAATGAAAATTTCATACATAATACAAACTCACTGCAAGGTATATTCAGACAAAATTTTATTGCTGAAGACTTAGTTGTTCATGTGTCATAGCAAAATGAGTGAAAAATAAACATACCAAATTTCTCACCGTGTCTCCCTACACGACTCGTAAGAGGCGAATAACTGGGACACCGTGACTTGATTTGCTTTTACTCTAAACTGTTCCAGTGATTTTTGTGCTTACTGGCCTTACATAGCCTACAAGGCTGATAGGCCTCAAAACACCATCCATCCATCCATCCATCCCCTCCGTCAAATTTTCATGAACAACCTTTTTATGATCAGCAATGATTGTAAACAAAGAAGAAGGTCTATATTACTCAATAAGATATCATAAGTGGATTACTGACACTTATAAATAATTTCAATCATGTTATGCCGGGAGCTTTTTTTTGTTGGTTACTTGTTCTAAATTCCACTGCAGAATCAAAATTGCAGAAGTAATGCCCATCTAATGACAGGCATTGTGCCAGCAGTAACCAATGCCTGTGGTGTTTGCCAACAGAGTTTCCAGAAGCAGTCGGGGCTGCTGTTCAAGATCCTGTGCAGCGTACAGAGCCACAGCACCAGTCCCCACCTGGCCCAGCTGCTGCTTCGACTGGACTTCAACAAGTACTTCACCGACGGCCGTGGCCTGGGGTCGTAGCGACAGCACAAGAGTCTTCTGATTCACAGAACGAGACAGAACCCATCCATTTCCTGGACCTTACCCTTACAACGCCATGTCCAAAAAGTAGTGTCATCACTTGCTGGAGTGGCTCAGGTGACTGGACTGGCTGACTTTCTGGCCTCAAATATTGACACCCCTGTGACAGGCTCTTCCTTCACAGACTGGAGCTGAAGAGAGTGTAACTGACCTCTGCCAGCAGGCCTGGGATTATTACGTGAAGTGGAATACTGGGGCTCAGGGCTTTCAGCTCCCACCCATCCTCATGCTTCTGTTACTTGATGTGATTGCTGATTGCTGGCACCCCACTCCACATCTCTCACTTCAGTGTCAGTCTGACATCCAACTTTGAGGGAATGTGATGCAGTTCATTAACTTTACTATGATAAAGTAGCACTTCGTCAGACACCATCTTTCAATATTCACTTTAGTCCCATCCCAAAGTTTGACGAAGCTTTTGACAGGAAACATGGCAGCTTACACTTAATGGTGCCAAGACTTCGACATGGACTCTTGACTGTTCACCATGAACATCACTCTCTTGCTTCTGAGCTGAGGACGTGTATGTAGCCATTTGTTATTATCACTTTGGTATTCGAGAGTGAAATTTGATTAGTTTGTACATAATGCACACAAGCTGTTAATTTGGAAGTAAAAATGTTATATTCTTTTCTCATCAATAAATAAGAAGTTTCAACCTAGTGTTCATTATTGTGATTAATAGAATGTCCCTTCCGTGAAAGGCTGAAGTGTTAACATCTTCTCACTTTCATTCTCATGCTGGAGCAGGTCCTGAAAGCCCAGCAGCCAGGCCTGCGTTGCCTAGCCCACTAGTTGGCAAATAATTTCTTGTAAACTAGCTGAGGCGAGGCGGGCCACAAGGCAACAGCCAATCACAATTGGTAAGGTGAAAGTCCTGGTGTGAGAGTTGGTGAAGAAGTTGCCGTTAAACATAATAATTGACGACCTAGACATCACCGCAGTTTTTCACTTGATTGAACATACCATGATGACATCTCAAATTGAAAGGAAACTTTTTCAAAGAAGAGAAAGCAACCTGGGTTCAATTGTAGACAATTTGTTGAAAAGTGTGTGCCTTGATACACTTCGATCAATTCAAGGGACATAATTCAGAGAGTGGACTTGTATGGTGTATTGATGCTCCGTGTATTCAACAACAACAAATTTTCACAGTGTTTGTCCTGAAATAACCTATACATGTATACATACTGCTCAAAATAAACAGATGAACACTCGAACAGCAAATACTTCCATGTACGTACACTTTTCCCATTCTCAGACAGTGAGAGGCACATTACAGGCACTGCCGTCTGTGAGCAGCAACCTAATCAACATGGTCTCCATTATTTTCGGTCATCAGGCTAGACGCGGCCAAGCACCTCCACAGCTTCCTCAGCGATTCATACACAGTGAATGTGTTGGTGTGTGATTCATACACAGTGAATGTGTTGGTGTGTGATTCATACACAATGAATGTGTTGGTGTGTGATTCATACACAATGAATGTGTTGGTGTGTGATTCATACACAGTGAATGTGTTGGTGTGTGATTCATACACAGTGAATGTGTTGGTGTGTGATTCATACACAGTGAATGTGTTGGTGTGATTCATACACAGTGAATGTGACAATCATGGATGATAGATTGTGTGTTCCACTTTATTTCTCTGGTACACATTGATTCCCTTCACAATGTTTGGACAAAATTGACAATTATTACAAAAAGTAGAAATCTCTCAAGAGTAAATCATCTTTATTGTCATCCCCTCATATAACAGCATATACTATTGCATTCCAACACCATTTCTGTGTTGTGGCAAAAATACTTTAGAAGTGAAAGACCATCATTATAGCAAACTCAACAATGGGGTGACAATAAGATCCATGGAAATAATTCCACCCAACAAACTAATCCGACCATCATGACCTTGCAGTGCAGCAAATTTCTTAGCATGAGCCACTTGCAAGCATAGGCCAGTTTGAAGTGTGTCAACATTTGATAGGCTTTACATGTGCAAGCATAGGCCAGTTTGAAGTGTGTCAACATTTGATAGGCTTTACATGTGCAAACATAGGCCAGTTTGAAGTGTGTCAACATTTGATAGGCTTTACATGTGCAAGCATAGGCCAGTTTTAAGTGTGTCAACATTTGATAGGCTTTACATGTGCAAGCATAGGCCAGTTTGAAGTGTGTCAACATTTGATAGGCTTTACATGTGCAAGCATAGGCCAGTTTGAAGTGTGTCAACATTTGATAGGCTTTACATGTGCAAGCTGAGATCCGCACATCTCAATTTTTGAAACCGTTTGCCAAGAACAACACCTCACCAGATGCAAGGAAATCACCAGCCACTCATGTATAGAAACAACAAGTCAAGCACACATGGACTCCAAAAGCTATGGCACAGTCACCTCAAGATGAAATAGTGGCACATCTTAATCTCAAACTATCTGTCACTTTCTGTGAAGATCACAGAACAACGATAGAAAGTAACAGAGGCAGGCATTCTGTTATGGCTGTGGGATATGCAGGATGGAAAAAGTCACAGACACCTAAGTAATGACATCTTTGTCAGCCAAAAGTAGAGATGGTTGTGGTTATGGTAACATGGCAAAGAACAAGATCTGTAGATACACCTGAATTTCTTTTTTCACAAAGAGTAGGCCAGATTGAACATATATCACAATTTCTCGTTTGCAGAAATAAACAGATTTTCTTCCTTAAATAGTGGAGTCCCCAAATGCTCATAGGGGGGGGAAGATGAAACAGCACAGCACAAACTGCAATTTGTTGATTCTTACCATCAAGTCCTGGGGGGGGGGGGGGGGGGGCAGCGGTCTGTCAGGTCACCATAACAGCAACGTGTGTGTGTGTGTGTGTGTGTGTATATATGTGTGTGTGTATGCGTGTGTATGTGTGTGTGTGTGCCTTATCTGAATCCTGACATTGAATCTTAACATAAGATGAATCAGAAAGCTGCAGAGTAGAAGGCAGCAACATGTCCATGCAGAAGACAGCAACATGTCCATGCATTCAGCTGCAAGAGACTGGGGTGGTCCCATGACCTTCCTACCTAGTGACCCAAGATACCTACAGCCACTGCCCATGTAGTGAAGGCAACTTGCAGCAGAGAGGCACCCAATTAAGCACTACAGCAGTTTAATACATAGAGCTGATCCTTGCAAGGGGTGGGGGTGGGGGGGGGTGGAGTTGGGAGGTGAGAAGGGGTGGGGGTGGAGGGGTCAGAGCCTCAGAAGAAAACCTCCCAAGCAAGGGCTAGAGCAACAGAGCTTGTTACCCAGCAGTTCTCTGTAAGCCCAGCAAGAGATTCTAAACTGCTCCCAAAATCCCCTTGAACACTGAGACTAGATCTGAGATCTATCTAACCCACAACCCATGACAGATGTGAAATCCCTATATGTGCCCAGTCTGCCTCTGCTCAGCAGGCTACATGGCCTGAACTTATCCATTCATACTAAGACAGCCCGGACTTCCCAACCCTCACACAGAGGAGCCAGATCTTCAGCTGCTGGACACAAAGGGCTGCAGGACGTCTTTGATGCAGGACTTGAAGTCAGAGAAGGCATCACTGCCGATGCCAAGCTCCTGGAGGCGTGAGGAGTCGAGGTGGGCATCGTAGGGACGGGTGGCGCCTCCAGAGGCGTTCTTGTCTGCCTGGATGTGGTCGGTGGAGATTCCAAAGGCCTGCGCCATTGCCATGGCCATGTCGTACTTGGTCATGTTCTCTGTGCCGCTCCAGTGGAACATTCCCTCTGCCTTGCCCTGTAACACAGGCCTGAGTAAGTTTGCATGCACCAAGGTAGAAGAATGGAAAATGACCGTTGGTGTTGCTGACTTTCCTGCAGTCATCAGATCTGTTGTGAATGGTCAGCCCTGCATGGAGCTGCGTCTGGCCACATCACTGTCCATTCTTGTTTGAAACCACATTTAACACATACAAAACAGTGGTTGCTCCCCAGGTAGTGGTGTTGGTACTGTCTGTCACTGTGTTTGTCCTGTCTGTCACTGTGTGTGTCCTGTCTGTCTGTCACTGTGTTTGTCCTGTCTGTCTGTCACTGTGTTTGTCCTATCTGTCTGTCACTGTGTTTGTCCTGTCTGTCTGTCACTGTGTTTGTCCTGTCTGTCTGTCACTGTGTTTGTCCTGTCTGTCTGTCACTGTGTTTGTCCTATCTGTCTGTCACTGTGTTTGTCCTGTCTGTCTGTCACTGTGTTTGTCCTATCTGTCTGTCTGTCACTGTATTTGTTCTGTCTGTCTGTCACTGTGCCTGTCCTATCTGTCTGTCACTGTGCCTGTCCTGTCTGTCTGTCACTGTGTCTGTCCTGTCTGTCACTGTGTGTGTCCTGTCTGTCTGTCACTGTGTTTGTCCTGTCTGTCTGTCACTGTGTTTGTCCTGTCTGTCTGTCACTGTGTTTGTCCTGTCTGTCACTGTGTGAGTCCTGTCTGTCTGTCACTGTGTTTGTCCTGTCTGTCTGTCACTGTGTTTGTCCTGTCTGTCTGTCACTGTGTTTGTCCTGTCTGTCTGTCACTGTGTTTGTCCTGTCTGTCACTGTGTGAGTCCTGTCTGTCTGTCACTGTGTTTGTCCTGTCTGTCACTGTGTGAGTCCTGTCTGTCTGTCACTGTGTGAGTTCTGTCTGTCTGTCACTGTGTTTGTCCTATCTGTCTGTCACTGTGTTTGTCCTGTCTGTCTGTCACTGTGTTTGTCCTGTCTGTCACTGTGTGAGTCCTGTCTGTCTGTCACTGTGTGAGTTCTGTCTGTCTGTCACTGTGTTTGTCCTATCTGTCTGTCACTGTGTTTGTCCTGTCTGTCTGTCACTGTGTTTGTCCTATCTGTCTGTCACTGTGTTTGTCCTGTCTGTCTGTCACTGTGTTTGTCCTATCTGTCTGTCACTGTGTTTGTTCTGTCTGTCTGTCACTGTGTTTGTCCTGTCTGTCACTGTGTTTGTCCTGTCTGTCTGACACTGTGTTTGTCCTGTCTGTCACTGTGTGAGTCCTGTCTGTCTGTCACTGTGTTTGTCCTGTCTGTCTGTCACTGTGTTTGTCCTGTCTGTCTGTCACTGTGTTTGTCCTCTCTGTCTGTCACTGTGTGTGTCCTGTCTGTCTGTCACTGTGTTTGTCCTGTCTGTCTGTCACTGTGTTTGTCCTGTCTGTCTGTCACTGTGTTGTCCTGTCTGTCTGTCACTGTGTTTGTCCTGTCTGTCACTGTGTGTGTCCTGTCTGTCTGTCACTGTGTGTCCTGTCTGTCTGTCACTGTGTGTGTCCTGTCTGTCTGTCACTGTGTGTGTCCTGTCTGTCTGTCACTGTGTGTGTCCTGTCTGTCTGTCACTGTGTGTGTCCTGTCTGTCTGTCACTGTGTGTGTCCTGTCTGTCTGTCACTGTGTTTGTCCTATCTGTCTGTCACTGTGTTTGTCCTGTTTGTTTGTCACTGTGTTTGTCCTATCTGTCTGTCACTGTATTTGTTCTGTCTGTCTGTCACTGTGTTTGTCCTGTCTGTCTGTCACTGTGTTTGTCCTGTCTGTCTGTCACTGTGTTTCTCCTGTCTGTCTGTCACTTTGTTTGTGGTCAGGTGCCAGTGAAGAACTGATCTAGCGGCCCAGAGATCAGGGGATAAAGTGTAAAACAGTTCGAGCTCCAGACATGGGTGATAATTTGCTATATAAGACCACACCTTTACCCTTTTTTAACCACATCACCACAAAAAATTTACCTGAAACCACAGTTTAACTACATCATCACCCATGACTGCACGACACCAGTGTAACCATGCCACCATTCAATGTATGTGTAAATTTAATTTTGACCTTGTTACCACCCTTTACCTACAGGTGCAAAATCCACAGTCCATTTACATCACCATCCACCCAACCTGCTCACAGACTTCTAACAAAAATGTATCTGAAACATTTGTCAAAGACTTCAGGGAAATCCCCCAACCTCCCAGCGCAATATCCACATAGAACACCAGAGCAAGGTAATGGCGGCAAACCACATCCAATGCCAGCACTATCCAGCACGGTACCTGCGAAAGGTAGTGCCGACTCAGCTGCAGGATGACCTTCGCAATGTTGTGAGTGTGGGTGGGGTAGCGGCGCTCATAGTCGGACATGACACAGGGTGCACTCGTGTCCTTGACCTTGGGGAAGAGCACAGTGACAGCGCTCTCCTCCAGACTCTCCACCGGTCCATACAGGATGGGCACCCGCAGCACTGCATTCTCTGTGAAACACAGTTGTCACGGCAACCATGGCCTCAGCAACAGGAGTGATGGGAAGGCAAGTTTACATGTGTGTGTCTGTGTTGATATGCATGTAAGTACATGCAATGGTGAGTGCTTGACTATGTACTGTTTCCTATGTGGGTCTTCTATTGTAATTAATTGCACATTAATGTGTTTGTTCAAGGAATACTTTGGTTCAACAAAGCTCCTGAATAAGTACAGTGAACAATTTTAGAAGTTTAAAACAGTTCTCTTTGGTCTTGCATAATTTCTGCCATCAAACTTTCACTAGATGGTGGTGGTGAATAGACAACACTCAGCAACTAATAATATTTTGAAAATGAAACATCAGTGATGAAGAGAGAGGACCTCAATCAACAGAGTGACTATGCAATGGACTAGTAATCGTTTCTCTGTCTGACAGATGTATGGATGCCACTCAGCCTTCCAGCCCCCACCATTTGCAGACATACACCTGACCCTAGCATCATGGAGCGAGCTGCAATGTGCCTCAAGTAAAATCCAGTTTCTGCTTATTTTAGTGAGTAGGGAATTTGGTTGTCAGTTTTGAGATCTTTCTAAATAAATCAATCTGTGTGGGGCTTCTTTTTTTTAAATTCAGCACCTGAAGATCAAGTCACTCCACAGCCTTAATTTTTTTTTAAGCATTCAATGGGTGTGGTAAATTGATTTTTGTCTGTATAATGATTTATATCATCCTTATTTGACAGAGCTCTGAGGTTTTTTATTCCTTATAATAAAATGTCGATTCCCACGGATGTACAACTCAACTGCATAAACTTATGCATTAAAATCATTTGATTGAAAAACAGTTTTTGCCATTGAAATGAGCTTGAAATTTTCCTTTCAAAATGCTACATGACTCAAAATTGACTGAGGGCATGATGCAACTCATTTCATTGCATGGGGAAATACTTTCGTCTCTCCCTACTGTTTTTAAGCACTCAGTCCTGGTTTTAAAACTCCCCCAAAAATTCTACATGTTAAATTTCCCAGAATATATACTGGTACAGTGTTCGCTGTTTTGCTTTCGCAGTTCATAGCAGCATGTGCTGTTTCTTCTTTGACAACCTCAGGCAGATAAGGGTTAAAACCAAGTTGCAGCAGGCACACTGCAGAACCAAAATATTAAAGTCCAGCCGCTGATTCTCCCATTAGAAATCTGCAGAGGACGTAATCTTACCTGGACTGGCTGCAAGTGTAACCTTCTCCCCTTCCCACTTGCTCTGGCCATACTTGTTGAGTGGGCTGGGGGAGTCTGTGTGCTTGTAGGGCGGGCTCTTGCCATCAAACACGTAGTCAGTGCTGATGAAAAGCACCCAGGCCCCAACCTCCCCTGCAACCAGAGACGCAGATTCAAGTGCGATTCTATCTTTCCCCCCCAAAAAAATTACCTGAGGAGATAACATTCATTGCATGAAATAAATTGTGACAACCTGACATCAAAACGTAGTCAAAACTTTTGTCATCCAAGAGAGCTGGAAATATCATATCTTCATCAGTATGAGGGATGCAATCAAACACTTCTTACCCTGAATGACCAGGGTCGAAGATAACTTGCGAAGATTCAGTGCTATTGTGACATTCAGTTTTGTCCTGGGGCACCGCTGAAGGAAAACCATCATGTAATCAGGGGGGAGGTGGAAGGGGAGGGGGGAGATGGAAGGGGAGAGGGGGAGGTGGAAGGGGAGGGGGGGGGAGGTGGAAGGGGAGGGGGGAGATGGAAGGGGAGAGGGGGAGGTGGAAGGGGAGGGGGGGGGAGGTGGAAGGGGAGGGGGAGGTGGAAGGGGAGAGGGGGAGGTGGAAGGGGAGAGGGAGGTGGAAGGGGAGGGGGAGGTGGAAGGGGAGGGGGAGGTGGAAGGGGAGAGGGAGGTGGAAGGGGAGGGAGGGGGGGAGGTGGAAGGGGAGGGGGAGGTGGAAGGGGAGGGGGAGGTGGAGGGGGAGGGGGAGGTGGAAGGGGAGAGGGAGGTGGAAGGGGAGGGGGGAGGTGGAAGGGGAGGGTGGAGGGGGGGAGGTGGAAGGGGAGGGGGGGAGGTGGAAGGGGAGGGCGGAGGTGGAAGGGGAGGGGGGGGGGGGTGGAAGGGGGGGGGGGCATGGAAGAAAAGGGGGGAGGTGGAAGGGGAGGGGGGAGGTGAAAGGGGAGGGGGGAGGTGGAAGGGGAGGGGGGAGGTGGAAGGGGAGGGGGGGCATGGAAGGGGAGGGCGGAGGTGGAAGGGGAGGGGGGAGGTGGAAGGGGAGGGGGGGCATGGAAGGGGAGGGGGGGAGGTGGAAGGGGAGGGGAGAGGGGGAAGGGGAGGGGGGGCATGGAAGGGGAGGGGGGGCATGGAAGGGGAGGGGGGGAGGTAGAAGGGGAGGGGGGAGGGGATAGGTGAGGGGGACGGGGAGGGGGGGGGAGGGGGGGGGGAGGTGGAAGGGGAGGGTGGAGGTGGAAGCGGAGGGGGGGGAGGTGGAAGGGGAGGGGGGAGGTGGAAGGGGAGGGGGGAGTGGAGGGGGGAGTTGGAAGGGGAGGGGGGCATGGAAGGGGAGGGGGGGGGCATGGAAGAGAGGAGGGGGGAGGTGAAAGGGGAGGTGGGAGGTGGAAGGGGGGGAGGTGGAAGGGGGGGGAGGTGGAAGGGGGGGGGAGGTGGAAGGGGAGGGGGGAGGGGAGGGGGGAGGGGAGGGGGAAGGGGAAGGGGGGGGGGGAAGGAGGGGGTAGCTTCTTTGCAAGAAAGGCAATTAAACTGTCCATCTACATGACAGGAACTTAAAGAGTTAACCTATGAAAAGCAGCCTAAGATGGGTGGAGAAGGGCAGAACAGGAATACCATCAAGGGTGGTGAAGGGCAGAACAGGAATACCATCAAGGGTGGTGAAGGGCAGAACAGGAATACCATCAAGGGTGGTGAAGGGCAGAACAGGAATACCATCAAGGGTGGTGAAGGGCAGAACAGGAATACCATCAAGGGTGGTGAAGGGCAGAACAGGAATACCATCAAGAGTGGTGAAGGGCAGAACAGGAATACCATCAAGGGTGGTGAAGGGCAGAACAGGAATACCATCAAGGGTGGTGAAGGGCAGAACAGGAATACCATCAAGGGTGGTGAAGGGCAGAACAGGAATACCATCAAGGGTGGTGAAGGGCAGAACAGGAATACCATCAAGGGTGGTGAAGGGCAGAACAGGAATACCATCAAGGGTGGTGAAGGGCAGAACAGGAATACCATCAAGGGTGGTGAAGGGCAGAACAGGAATACCATCAAGGGTGGTGAAGGGCAGAACAGGAATACCATCAAGGGTGGTGAAGGGCAGAACAGGAATACCATCAAGGGTGGTGAAGGGCAGAACAGGAATACCATCAAGGGTGGTGAAGGGCAGAACAGGAATACCATCAAGGGTGGTGAAGGGCAGAACAGGAATACCATCAAGGGTGGTGAAGGGCAGAACAGGAATACCATCAAGGGTGGTGAAGGGCAGAACAGGAATACCATCAAGGGTGGTGAAGGGCAGAACAGGAATACCATCAAGGGTGGTGAAGGGCAGAACAGGAATACCATCAAGGGTGGTGAAGGGCAGAACAGGAATACCATCAAGGGTGGTGAAGGGCAGAACAGGAATACCATCAAGGGTGGTGAAGGGCAGAACAGGAATACCATCAAGGGTGGTGAAGGGCAGAACAGGAATACCATCAAGGGTGGTGAAGGGCAGAACAGGAATACCATCAAGGGTGGTGAAGGGCAGAACAGGAATACCATCAAGGGTGGTGAAGGGCAGAACAGGAATACCATCAAGGGTGGAGAAAGGTGCTACAGAGGATTAAGAGTTAAACTTATCAAACACTGGCACAGTACTATCTGACAACACAACAGCGAAAGGGGTCGGGTGACTGACAAAGGTGAGAGAGGGCACCCAAAGGCCAGACAAGACGTGGCAACGCTGCTCACCTGCCACTTTGCACAGGTTCTGAGTGGCCTCCACATTCAACTTCTGTGTTTTCTCCCCTTGATTTTCCACAACATCAGGCCTGCGCTCTGCAGCGCTGTGGATGATGACTTTGGGCTGCAGGGGAAAATGTTCCGCATCTTATCCTTCCTGACACTGCCCCACTGTGGTCACAGTGACAAATGCAAACATCAGTCTTACATGATGCTTGCATGCAGAATTATCAATGCTTGGAAAAACTGCCATATAAATAATCATTTGCATAATATATATATCTAAGGTTTAACATCAAACCACTCCATACATCTAAAAAAGGATGCAAAATCTGAAGGAAAAACAGAGAGTAGGTTTGGGGGAAACATGACCTCATAAAGTGCCTGAGCAAATTGACTTTTGGAATGGCACTACACAAATGCACACCATCAGCATCAGCATCAGCATCATCACCACCACCACCACCACCATCATCATCATCATCATCATCATCATCATCATCATCATCATCATCATCATCATCATCATCATCACCATCATCATCATCATCATCATCATCATCATCATCATCACCATCATCATCATCATCATCATCATCATCATCATCATCATCATCATCATCATCATCATCATCACCATCATCATCACCATCATCATCACCATCATCATCATCACAATCATCACCATCATCATTATTACAGAAGTTCAAGAAGCATGCTCTGGAAGGCCAAAAACAGCATTGTCAATGATATCCTACTTGTTTACTCTTGCTCAGAGCTGACAAAAAATATTACAAAAGCCTATCACACACCTTTTTAAAAACATTAAAAAGATAATAGACTCCTCTCTGGGGTCATACTTTAATTTACATTACCCTTTGCTAATAGTCACAAATGAACAACTTACAAGGAGATAGACCAAGTAGGCAGGGAAACACTTGGGTGGGGGGTGGGGGTGGGGGTGAGGAGACCTACCTTGAATTCCATGACAAGCTCCCTGAGAGCCTGGCAGTCAGTCAGGTCTAGGCGTTGGAGGCCATCCCTGGCACGGGAGAAGGCCAGACCCCGCACTTCCCAGTCAGGGGCAGCCTGGAACTCTGCCAGCACCGCACGACCCAGCAGCCCTGAGGCTCCCGTCACCAGCACCCTTGCGGTGCCCATGTCCACTGTGTAGATGGTGGACTTTCCTGGAGAGAGGCAGCAGTCACTCTCACCTGAATCTTGCACAGGTGATCCACTGCAACAACTCACACAATGATCTGTGACAACTGGTTGAGTTCCCTAGGATGAAAGGAAGAACTTCAATATCACAACTGCTTCTATTCCTCCCCTTCCACTTGTGAAGGACAGATCCCTATTTTTGGTGTACCATGTGCAGTAGTGTTGTACTGCTATCGAGGCAATGCTGCATCGTCCCAGCTCAAATGGTCGGGTCACCTCATCAGGATGAGCAACCACTGCATCCTGAAGCAGCTATTCTTTGGCGAACTGGCACATGGAAGAAGTAAAGTAGGTTGGCCGTGCAAGCGCTACAGAGACAAACTGAAGGATTTGAGACGGTGTGATATTGGGCCGCTCCAGCTTCAGGAGGCAGTGCAGGATCGCCCTATGTGGCGAGCAATCACTCGCAAGGCATCCGCAGCGCTGGAGGAGGAGTGTCGCCAGCATCGTGCAGCAACCCGTGAGTGTCGCCAGCATCGTGCAGCAACCCGTGAGCGTCGCCAGCATCGTGCAGCAACCCGTGAGCGGTGACACAGAGCGACGACACAGCGGCGGCAGCCCCCGTGACAGCCACGGACTTCCAGTGCCCCACCTGCTTTAAACTTTGCCGCTCCAGACTGGGTCTGCAGAGCCATCAAAGGACCCATAGAGATGGAAGCGGAACCGATCATCCTTGAAGCAAGGGACAACCGAAGGAGAATAAGACTAGCCATTGCACACTTTTTTGCTGTTCCAGTGTTAGCCAGTTAGTCATTTCATCCTCTGCATAGCCTTGGGGCTTGGCGGGATGCAAGAGTGCCTCCGTCCACTTGAGCGATTAGTATGTATGCGAGCGCAGGTGGATGTACTTCGTAACTTGCTTGCGTTGCGTTTCCGTGCATTCACAATCAATGATGGGTGACATGCAACATGATCCACGCTATTGCTTAGAATTAGATGCATGAACGCTCTCGCAAGCATTAATTGAAGTAAAGTCGTTATTGATTGAAACAAACAGTTTTCGATATAACTCGTGCGTTATTGGCGGCAGCAAAACAAATCACTAAATGCCCCTGATCATTGGTACAACCCTACTATACTAGTTACTACATGTACTACCAAAGACTATATATATATATATATATATATATATATATATATATATATATATATATATATATATATATATATATATATATATATATATGTGTGTGTAACTATAATATCTTTGCTACTACATGTACTAAGTACTGTACTAGAAAACCTATGGTTTTTACAAAGTGATGATATTACTCACACTCACACAGTTGTACTTGTAGTGACTCTCCAGGCCCGACAGGTGCTGTGGTGTGAGAGCGGTCGAAGGCTGCGAGAGAATGTACACAACTGCAGAAAAATGACAGTAATCTTTGAGTGTATGACCTGAGGAAAGGTGTGCAGGTAAGCGCGTGTAAGCAACACGATCCCTCGACTAAGACACGGCCTTCACCCGTTGGATGTCAAGGTCGCATGGACCGCTTTCGTACGGGAGAGCCAATTGAAAGCGTCCGACAAAATGGCGGGCAAGTTCGACTTCGCTGAGATGCGGCTGAGGAGTAGAAGAACTGCTTGGCGTTTGAAAAGAAACATTGAGGCGATTATCGCGAAGGTTGGTTTCTCTAATTTTATCCCTCTCTCTTCTTCTGTCCTCTGTCTTTCTCACTCCGGAGTAGGACAATAAGCCTAGTACTTAGTAGTGCTGAAATGGTCGAAGTCGAAAAGATACAAGACTTCAGATCATAGTCGCCTCTAGTTCTTCTGACAGAAGAGCACAGACTAGGGAGCTTCATCTTGACAAGTCTTTGTTCATATGTGAGGTCCTTCAATCCCGGAATAATTTTTGTGGCCCTCCTCTGTATTCCCTCAACGGGTTTTTTGGGGGTCTCTTTCCAGTTTGGGTGCCCATACTACGTTTCCGAACTCTAGGTGCGGTCGTACTACTACACAGTACTACTAGTACTAGTGCTATGAACAGTAGCCTCATGGATTCACACTCCAAGTGTTCGTATGATCGCCGGATGAGACCCAATAGTCTATTTGCTTTGTTAACTTGTGTTTCGATGTGTTGGGAGAACTTCAGTTCATTATCTATCTGCACTCCTAGGTCTCTCTCTACTCTAGTCTAGTCTCTTCAACGTTCAAGCGTCACCCTTTCTTGATATGCTTTCTCATTTCATATTTTCTTTTAGGATTGTTTTTACCTAGGTGTAGCACCTTACACTTGTCCGCATTGAAGCGCATTTGCCATTTGTCCGCCCAGTCTACCAGAGCATCCAGATCTGTTTGCAACTTTTCGCCAGTTTCCTCCTTTTCTACAGATCTGATCTGTACAGTTTGGTATCGTCCGCATACATGGAGCACAGACTTTCCACTGCATCTGGAAGGTCGTTAATGATCATTACAAAGAGAACCAGACCGAGTATGCTCCCCTGAGGCACTCCGCTTTTCACAGAGCTGTCCAGTCTGATAGTGCACCATTAACCCTGACTCTCTGCCGCCTATCCGACAAAAAATCTCGGATCCAACTGAGGACTTTTCCGCCAATTTCCAGTGCTTCTACTTTTCTCAAAAGTCGTTCATGCGGTACTGCGTCGAAAGCCTTAGAATAGTCCAGGTATATAGCATCCACTGGTAAATTATCATCCATCATTAGAGTCCATTTCTCTAGTGTAGTCAGCAAGTTGGTGGTGCAGGACCGACCTGACACAAAACCGTGCTGACAACTTGACAGTAGACTGTTCGCAACCAAATGCCTAGAAACTTCATCCCTCACAAGGGATTCTAGCTGTTTGCTCTTTACACTTGTCAAACTGACTGGCCTGTAGTTGTTTGGCTTATCTTTCTCCCTTTTTTTAAACAAAGGAGTAACTTGCGCTTCTTTCCAGTCTAATGGGAGTGCACCTTCACATAAGGATTTCTGAAAGACAAGGGCCAAGGGTTCTGACAGCTCTTGAGCTAGTTCCTTTAGAATGCGTGGGTGGAAGCCATCTGGGCCCGAGGACTTATTTGGGTTCAAAGCCGTTAGGCGTTTGCACACTTTCGCAGGGCTGATTTCTATGTCACCTAATTTCAAGTCTATCTTAACACTTTCGCATGTCGGAATATTATTCAAGTCCTCCTCAGTGAACACACTGCTAAAAAATGTGTTTAAAAGATTAGCTTTTCCCTCATCCGAGGAGACTTTCTTCTGGCCGTCTTTTAGGTCTGCAATACCCTCTCTTGTTCTAAGTTTACTCTTAGCGTATGAGAAGAACGCTTTTGGATTCTGTTTCACATTCCTGGCAATTATCTTTTCATGTGTGTTAACTGCGGTTCTGCCGCTACTTTTGCCTTGGTTTCTGGCCCTAGTATAGTTCAGGTAATCTGTGCCTTCCCGGGTATGTAGGTACTTCCTGTATGTCTGTTTCTTTTTCTTAATCTTAGCCATGAGTTCATTGTTCATCCATAGAGGCCGATTTTTCCCAGTTCCAACCCTCACTTTGGGTATACTCTTCTCCACTGCCGCCATAACAGTATCCTTAACAGCAGACCAAGCCTGGTGCACACTCATGTCCCTAATACCAGCCACAATCTTTTGAGAATCAATACTCTCCCTTAGTTTACAGTCATAGTCACCTCTAGCGTAGTTGAAACAGGGAATATGTGTCTGGTGGTGACTCTTGCCCAACGGGGCCTCATGCCTAATAATGTCAACCATTGCCTGTTCACTGGTAAAAATCAAATCTAAAACATTTGTTTTGTGGTCTGTTGTTATTGTGGCTCGAGTGGAAGAGCGTGATAAAGGGAAACTTAGGGAACGTTGAACAGTCAACTTCACTTCTCAGATGGCTGTTGAGGAACTATTTATTCGTACGCATGCGCAAGCTTCGTAACGATGCAGTAGCAGTTATTTCCCTTGTTCATGGTAATATGACATCTTCCCTTTTTAGGAAAAAGACACAACAATTAACTCTTTCAACTTTAACTGTCAATTAACTCAATATTCCAGCACAAAGTATGTTTTCACTTCAAACGGATTAACATACAGTATCTGTTTGCTCTTCAGTTCAAACGGATTGACTTCAAATAAGTAAACTCTAACTTTTAGCTTTTGACTTCCTGCAAAGCGTCTCTGAAAATTCTAACTTAGAATCTAACTATGAACTACTATTATTTTGAACAACCAAACTCGAAAGTTCATAATTTCAACCAACACAAGGTATACTGCAAAGCGTCACTTAGACAATCAACTTCATGCAACAGCTCCCTGTGTAGCATCGCTTAGAATCAAGTTTGTTACTGACTATCTTTGCTATCACTAAGGAATGTTACTTCACTGGTACCGGGCTGGTTTGTGAATCTGTCTACCGGACTTGGTGATATATGGCGGCGTTGATGGCGTCTGATGCAGCGGTTGCACCGGCTGTGCTTGTGGTTGCCCCGGCTGCGACGTGTGACTGCTTGTAGGTTGGACAGACATCTTCGGGTCGTCTTCGTTGATCTGCGTCGACACCTTCGGGTTGTCTACGGTGATCTGCGGTGACATCTTCGGGTTGTCTATGGTGATCTGCTCGGACGTACGTAACCTGATGTGCTTACGGTTACGCCTCAGCCTACCCTCAGGAGTCTGAACGAGGTAGGATCTTGGAGCACACTTTTCAAGGACTTCGCCTGGCTTCTTCCAGCCTTTCTCTCCCTCCTCCTTCATGAGGACGAGGTCACCGGGTTGAAGCTCTGGCAAGCTCCGTGCTCTTTTGTCAAAGTACTGCTTTTGTGACTGCTTTGACTTTGCATCACGCTGGCGTACTGTGTCATGTTCCACTTTACATGGAAAAAGGGACTGGGGAAGGACGGGTAGGGTTGTGCGTAGCCTCCTTCCAAACGCTAGCTCTGCCGGGCTTACTCCAAGGGTTGGGAGTGGAGTAGCTCGGTAAGTCAGCAATGCAAGGAGATAGTCTTTCTGTTTCAGGATCTCCTTTGCTGTCTTCACGGCGCGTTCCGCCTCACCGTTGGACTGTGGATAGTGAGGAGAACTGGTGACATGGCAAAAGTTCCATTCTTTAGCGAATTTCTTGAATTCGGCTGAAGAAAACTGTGTTCCATTGTCAGAAACTACTGTCTCTGCAATCCCATGCTGTGAGAAGATAAACTTCATCTTGTTGATGACTGCTGTGGAGGTCACCTTGCTGAGCTGAGCTATGTCAATGTAGCGACTGTAGTAGTCAACTGAGACGAGGTAGTTCTGTCCCCTGATCTCGCAAATGTCAACAGCGATCCTCTGAAAGGGTCGTTCTGGCATCGTTGACGGAAGCAATGGCTCACTCGCTTGCGATGGTTTCTTCTCTAGACAGTGTTTGCACCCTGCAACTCTGTTTTTGATGTCATGGCTTATGTGTGGCCACCACACTGATGTTTTTGCTCTTTCACGGCACTTGGTGATACCCATGTGACCATCATGGATTCTCTCTAAGACTTCTGCTCGCATGGAAACTGGTACGACGATTCGATCGCCATAGATCAACAGTCCTTCATGAGTACTGAGGTCTCCACGAACGGCAAAGAGGTCTTTGGCTGCCATTTTGACATCTTCTTTGTAGACTGGCCATCCCTTGATGGTGTAGTCTAGCGCTGTTTTGAGGTTGACGTCCTTCTGGGTCTCCTCACGCATCTGGTTCAGCTTGGCATCTGAAACTGGCCAAGCGCTTGTGACTTCGTACACGTAGGCTTCTACGTCTTCTTGCAGTGCTGTTTCTTCTTTCTCTGGCTTCAAAGGACTTCTCGACAAGGTGTCTGCTATCGTCATGTCTTTCCCTTGAATGTACACTGCTTTTGGCTTGAACCTCATCAGCCTCATCAGCATCCTTTGGCATCTCAGTGGTGTTTCCGACAAGTCTTTGGTGTTGATGAGCGGAATGAGCGGTTTGTGGTCAGTTTGAAGCGTAAAGCTGTCTAGTCCTACCAAGTATCTCTCGAACCTTTCACAAGCCCAAACTGATGCGAGGATTTCCTTTTCGATCTGTGCATAGTTTGTCTCTGTTTTGGTCAGTGTTCTGGAGCAGAATGCGACTGGACGCAATCCATCTTCATGTTCCTGGAGAAGAACTCCTCCGAGACCATAGCTCGACGCGTCAGCTGAAACTGTCGTCGGCTTCTTTGGGTCGAAGTACGCTAAGGTAGGCGCAGTGGTGAGCATCTCCTTCACTTTCAAAAAGGCTTCTGACTGCTCAGGACCCCATGTCCACGCTGCGTCTTTGGTCAACAGTGCGTTCAACGGTTTCAGAACAGTGGACAGGTGTGGTAGATACCTGCCAAGATAGTTGACCATGCCCAAGTATCTTCTAAGCTCGGCGATGTCTTCTGGTTCTGACAAACTCTCGATCGCTTTGATCTTGGACGGATCTGGACGAACGCCCTGTTTGTTGATGACGTGACCAAGAAAGGTGATCTCCCTCTTCTTGTACTCACACTTGGTCTTGTTCAAGCGAAGGCCTACTTCATCAAGCCTCTGGTGGACTTTTGCAAGCAGCGCGTCATGCTCCTCCATCGTCTTGGTATGGCAAACGATGTCGTCGAAGTAGCAGATGACTCCGTCTATGCCCTGGAGTGACTCTGTCATGACCCGTTGAAACACTTCTGGTGCAGAAGAAATACCAAAAGGGAGTCTTTTCATAAAAATCTGCCGTAGGGTGTAAGAAAGCAAGTGAGTTTGGCTGTGCTTTCATGAAGCGGAAGCTGCCAGAATCCTGACTGAGCGTCAAGCTTGGAGAACACACTGGAACCTCGAAGCTTGTGGATGATATCGTCTATTGAAGGAATGACGTATCGCTCTCTCTGGACTGCTTGGTTCAATTTCTTCAGATCCACGCAGATCCGGACGTCACCGTTAGGCTTCTGTACTGGAACCATGGGTGACACCCACTCAGTCGGCTCTGTGATTTCTTCTATTATTCCGTCTTCTTTCATCCTCTCCAACTCTTTCTTCACCTTTTCTTGCAGTGGAATTGGCACTCTTCTTGGTGTGGATATGCTGTACGGCTGTGTACCTTCCTTGAGCTTGATCTTCACAGGCTCACACTTCATGGCTGCGAAAGTGACTGAGTTCACTCTCCGTACAAGATTCAGTGCTGTAGCTGTGCTTCGGCTCAGAAGACTGTCAGAGTCATTATCAATGACGAACACTGTAGCTTCAATCTTCTTGAAGTTCTTCTCAAACTTGGTAGTGAAGTGACCTAGTGTTTTCACTTTGCCCCCTGGACTCATCAGGTTGACATGATTTGCTGGAAGCAGCTTCGGCTGTCCTAGCTTTGCCCATGTAGATCTGCTAATCAGGTTGACGTCGGCACCGGTATCAATCTTCCAGTTGATAGTGGTTTCTTCCAACTTCAATTTCACCCTCCATGGTGGTTCATTGGACTCGACGCTTCCTATGAAGTATTCTTTCTCAGGCTCTGGCTCTTTTTCAGGCTCTTTTTCTGGCTCTGTTACTGGCTCTGTTTCAAGCTCTCTTTCTGGCTCTGGCTCTGAAGTAACTTCATCCGTTTTCTTTGTCTTGGACTTAGACCTGCACATTTTTGCAAAATGTGACATTTTCCCACATTTGTGGCATTTCTTCTGGTATGCTGGACACTTCCACTTTTCATGGCTAGTTCCGCATTTCTTGCACGCAAATTTCTCTGAATTATGCGCGTGTGCATTCTGATGTGAGGATCCCTTCCCTCCTCGGTTCCACCCGGGTCGGAAGCGGACTCCATCAACTGATGTTGCACCTCTCTGTTCCTCTAGTTCAGCCATCACTTGTTCATGTTGTCTCGACTTCATGATTGCTTTCTCCAAAGTCAGCTCGCTCTCTAGCTGTAGCTGTCCAGAAAGACCTTTGTCTCTCAGCCCCAGGACTAGTCTATCTCTGATAGTGTCCTTCTTCTCTGTGAAAGCAGCATGCTCTGCTAGTTCATACAAAGCATTGACGTATTGTTCAATTGATTCACCTTCTTTCTGGTTCCTGCTGTGAAATGTTGCTCTGATGTGAATCACGTTCCTCTTTGGTATGAAATGTTCATCAAATTTCTTCTTGACTTTGTCGTAGTCGTTTTGATCATCGTCAGACAACTCAAACTGTGCGAAAATTTTATCAGCATCCGGACCCATAGAGTACAGCAAACTACTAACTTGAATCTCGCCACTCTCTTTACTCAGCTTTGATGCAAGCCGGAAACGATCAAATCTCGCTAACCAAGCTGGCCATGCAGAAGGCTCATGAAATGCGAATGGCTGCGGCGGTTTGAACATTGTGACGCACTGAAATTTTCCAATCAAGTTACTTAGCTTTCGATTGCTCGTTCAGCTGAATCCTGGTTCCCCTTTTTGTTCAAAGGATCTCTGACACCATGTTTTGTGGTCTGTTGTTATTGTGGCTCGAGTGGAAGAGCGTGATAAAGGGAAACTTAGGGAACGTTGAACAGTCAACTTCACTTCTCAGATGGCTGTTGAGGAACTATTTATTCGTACGCATGCGCAAGCTTCGTAACGATGCAGTAGCAGTTATTTCCCTTGTTCATGGTAATATGACAACATTCGGGGTTTGTTCTGCTCTATAGTGTGTGGGCGCGCTCACATGCTGGATCAAGAACGAGTCTGACCGCCTCCATAAACAAGGAAGCTGGGTGTTGGAGGTTCCTGGGTGAAACATCATCTGTCCATTTAATCTCAGGATGGTTGAAATCACCGACAATCAGCACATGCGATCTTTTCTCAGACATACTTGACAGCAATTTGTTTACTGATGCATCATTAACTTTAATACTGTTCGGAGACCTGTACACCACGCCTATCAAAAGGCTATCTCCGTCCCTCAGAGGTAATTCACACCAAACTGATTCATTAGCTGCCTGATTCTCTTTTGTCAATTTCACTGGTTGTGCTGTATATTTTTTTCTGATCCACATAGTGACACCTCTCTGACTGTCCACAACACTCAGATTATGAAAACAATCAAAGTCTGGGAGCTGCAATTCCGCTGGCTGTATTTGTCCTTTATGATTTTTTGGCAACGTTTCTGTAACACAGATAATGTCTGGGCACTCGCATTCTATCATAGTTAAAAGTTCACTTCTTTTATTGATCACAGAGTCTGCATTTGTGTAAAAGCATTTTAAAATGCTGGGTTTAAGAGAACTATTTGCATTATTTACAGTTCTGGCTCTATGTACAGGTAGATTAGCTTGTCTACCGTTGCTGGGTTTAAGAGAACTATTTGCACTATTTACAGAACTTTCTGTCTCTATGTACAGGTTGACTAGCTCGTCTACTGTTGGTTACGCCCCTTCCCACGGCGGTTAACCGCTCTCTGGATGGAGGTTCAGGTCTTTCACCTGCCTGCTTGGAGTTTTGAGGGCCTCTGCCCATGTCTTTCTTGCTGTGTCCACCACTTTCCCGTGTCTGATTACCCAAATTTCTTTCCCCCCTTTTTCCACAGTCTCTCTCCTCTTCCTCTCCCTCTCCCCCATCAACCTCGTTCCCTCTCTAAAGGGGTGGCATCCTGTTTAACATAAATGTTCTTGAGTTCTGGGTTTTCGTGGAGCTTTCTTGCTGCTCTCAGAGTCTGAGTGACCATTTTGTCTTCTGTGACCGTTATCAGCAAGGGTCTGATTGCCTGGTTTTCCCTAGCTTGTTTTGCATGAAGCCTACTGCAGGCTGTGATCTCTATTTCTATGTCAAGGGTCTTGCTACAAACGTCTTTAAGGAAAGCTGTATCCGCCTCGATCCTATCGCTCGCCTCAGAGGCTTCGCTCTCGGGGACCCCAAACCAGACTAGGTTTTTCCTTCTTCTTTCTCTGTCCATCATCTCTTTCAAGTTCGCTACTCTCTCCTCCTCCACAATCTCTTTGAAACTTTCAACTGTTCTCATGCTCTCAGTGATCTTGGAAACTTGTGGCTGTTGGACTTTCTTAACAGTCTCCTGTACTGCATCAATGAGTTTTGCTGACATGATACCTCTAGGTTGTTGACCTTGGTCTGAACAGAGTCTAATTTGGCCTTGAATTCACTGTGCATGAGTTGGTAATGATGTTTGCATCTTTCTTCTATACTGTTGTCAGTTCTGACGGCTGGTCAGACAGAGTACCCCAGTTTGAAATCTCGGCATTTGAACGAGAACGAGACCGCACCCGCCACTCCGCCTGACTGACTTCGCTCGCCCAGGGAGTTATACTAAGATCCGGCCGCGTTAATGTATAGATCTGCGTTTTGTGACAAACATCTTGCTCGGTGGTACTGTACTCCATGCACCTTAACCTTTAGAGCGCCGCCGGCGCATTGATGCGCCACAGCATACATTCCCCAGACGTCCGCCGGCGCATCAGTGTGCCGAGCGATAGTGACGTGCTCTGTTGACTTGCCTAAAGCTGCCATCGAGTCATGCTGTTCTAAAAATATCACAGTCTCGTGCAGTGATCACGTGGCAATGAGATCCGCCATTTTGGCGATGGAGAAAACGCGCCGCGAAATTTCTGAGAATTTTTTCACGAAGTTGCGTCTTCGTCGTTTGTGAACGGGACTTTTTTCTTTGCCAGTATGGCGACTGACGAAGAAGTTGAAGCGCTTGTGGAGTTATTTTTCGATTCTGACTCTCAGAATATGAATTTGAAGGCTTTACTGACATTGATGTGATGGGAGATGTAGGGATAGAGAGGCAATCACGTGCTTCGACCGATGTGTTGTGGTCTGTAGATCGAGAGGAGCGGGAGCTTGATTCAGATGAAAATGACTCAGCTGACTTCCCTAGCGTAAGTAATTGTAGGATTTTTTGTTTTGTTCTACCCTGAAACATTTTCAGATGTATTTCCAAGTAATCAAAAGCTGTTGTATTCTTGAATAAATAGAGCAGTGTAGGAAAACACAGTGCTTCGACGACGTGTTGTGGTCTGTAGATCAGCGGGAGCTTGATTCAGATGAAAATGACATCGGCTGACTTCCCTAGCGTAAGTAATTGTAGGATTTTTTTGTTTTGTTTTAGTTTTACCCTAAAACATTTTCAGATGTATCTCCATTACTTGGAGACTCGACGCACTTTTGCATTTTCATCAAAAGCTGTTGTATTCTTGAATAAATAGAGCACTGTATGAAAACACAGTGAATTTGTTTGTTTTTTGTTGTTGTCTGTGTTCCATGATTTTTTAGCAGCTGAAAAAAAACATTCTATGGCATTTTCATTAATTGCACCATATAGGACATCCATTTTTCTACTCACCCTCCCAAAATCTACTTCAAAGCTTGAATAGGTAATAAATTATGATTTTTTTACGTAAACATGGTGTCGAATTTGACCACACATAATAAAATTTGTGGCTCTGGGGTAAAACAATGACGAAAATTGGCGGCGCTCTAAAGGTTAACGGTCCGCGTGATTCGGGTGTAATCTTAAGCTAAATGACGTTTATTGGCACTGCTGAAATGGTCGAAGTCGGAATTATTCGGAACGTCGTTTAGCTTAAGATTACACCTGAATCATGCGGACCGTTAAGGTGCATGGAGTTCAGTACCGCCGAGCAAGACGTTTGTCACAAAACGCAGATACATTAACGCGGCCGGATCTTAGCATAACTCCTTGGGCGTGCGAGTCACGTGACTGTAAGGCCGAGATTTCAAAACACGGGTACAGTGTCCGGAAATTTTGGTGATAACGACTCTTTCAGCGATATTGACAAGTGCCTGTGATTCAATTAGGGAAGGAAAACCCACCAGGCCTGGATTGCTGTCAGATTAATCCATGGCGCAGAGGTGCATCTGTAAAGGGAGTACTTGGCCAATCGGATGAGGGAGTACTTGGCCAATCGGATGAGGGAATCCAGGACCCCATTACCAAACACAGGGTCTACTTCGGCTCTCCGTTTGTGCATTCTTCTTGTTCGCCCCGTGAGCGCGAAATTAGCGCGTAAATTGGTCAGCAACCAATAAATCAGATGTGTGGGGAAAAACTGGAAGAGTTGTCAGTAAATCTTCCTGCCATTCTGAAATGAATAGGAGAAGCAATGTATAAAAATTAATCATGCTTAATCTGCGGCTTTTTAATTTCTGTTTGATCGGTGGATACATCAACTCATGCAAGGATGTTTCATGGGGTAACTTGGAAACAGGGTTTTGCGAGCAGGGCTGGATTTTCCAAGGTGGTTTGAACACATGGTTAGAATTGACTGATCTGACACTGACTGCCCCAATGCCCCCAGTCACTTCTCAGACTGCTTGAGGCAGCTCTTGGCTGAGGTGCTGGTACCGGCTCTGCAAGCCCAGGGACCTGAGACTCCAGCTGATGCGGGAGACAAGGAGTGGTCCAGGCCATATATATGTTAGAGGTATTCTGTAGACAGTACTCATCTGTAAATGATGTTCATCAATTAATCTGCTTTCATTCCATATTGCAATTGATGCATCATAACTTACTGTTTCTCTCTATTTGACAGTATGAGAAAGTCAATGACGAGGAAGATGATGTCATTGACCTGAGGACTCTAACTATTGCCAAGGAGGGACGAAGAGGTAGGCCTAGTCATCCTTACCTTAGGCATGTGAATAACTTTGTATATAATTACAAAATCCAAAAATACCTTGGATTGATGGAAATTCATTGAAGGAGGTTTTGAACTCAAGATCATGTAAATTGGTTTTTTTAAATGACAGAAGTATGGAATTTCACAAGTCATTAAATCGCTTTAAATATTAGTTTCCCCCTTAGAATTGCAATGTCTTTTCTAAAATGAAGGTCTTATAGTTATGTAGCGCACATTTTGCCATCTGCTGTACTTATTTCTATCATAGACCTGAAAACGTGCCATTTGTGAGGTCCATTTCTGTGGTCCCTTTCCTTGCCTGGTGGATTGCCAGCAAAGCTTGCCACATGTGCAGTCTCATTTATTGTCGAAATTCTGGAGCCTCCATTGACCCAGATGGTCCAGCAACTGCTTTCATCCGTATTTCATTTCTATGAAACTTTGCACAGTTGTGACTGAATGAAGATATAACACCTCAACCTACTTAGCTTTTTATTGAGGCCAGAAAGAA
>JAWQFJ010000858.1:188022-198022 GCA_034096865.1 Theodoxus fluviatilis | reverse complement strand
ATGGCTTTTCCAGCCTTCTTGCTGCCATTCCAGACGGAGTTGGGGAGTTGGCGGGAAACTCTAGCACACCAGCTCACGCCCTCGATCTGTGTTTTCCTTGCTCGTCTGTCTCCCTTACCTACAACACCCACAACACATGCTCTCCCCATACCCACCCATCCTTCGCCCGTCCCTACCTTGTACCCCCCACCCTCCCCATCCCACCCACCCCTTCCACTGCTTCCCTCGTAGAAGACTCGCGTCTTCGTGGGAGGCGGTTTCGCCTCATTTGCCTGTCTCCCAACACCCACTCCCTGCCTCTTTGCGTCTGCACACAGCCCTAGACAGACACGTGTAGGTGTTGGTGCTGCCCGTGGGGGTCCTGTTTAGGAGAGACAAGAGTAGGAGCTGGTGATTGTTTTGGCTATGGTTCACTTTCGAAACCGTCTGCGTTCGTTTCTGCTGTCGCACACTGCTTTTGGGCCTCTGGAAGCGTGCTGGAGCTGCGATCGTCGTCGTTGTCTTTTCGGGGGGTTTTTTGGTTGGTGGTCTGGTTTTGATTCTTGATGACGGGTTTGTTGTCTTTGTCGTCGTCTTCGTCGTCGTCATCGTCGTCGTTGTTGCAGTTGTCATTGTCGCATTCTTAAGTCTGACCTTGTCTGTAATTCTTCTTGTTCTTGTTCTTGGTGTTTCTTCTTCTTCTTCTTCTTCTTCTTCTTCTTCTTCTTCTTCTTCTTCTTCTTCTTCTTCTTCTTCTTCTTCTTCTTCTTCTTCTTCTTCTTCTTCTTCTTCTTCGTCGTCGTCGTCGTCGTCGTCGTTGTCGTCGTCGTCGTCGTCGTCGTCGTCAAGTTCCTCTTCCTCCTCGGCGTTTTATACTGTCCGCGGTAGACCGTGCTACCAGTACCCGCAGATCCAGGACTAGTATCAGAACTAGCGTCAGGATGGATGTTCTCAAAAGCAGTCAGTGCAGAAGTAAACTCCTTCATTCGTCTGCTTTATGAAGATGCCATAGAAACAGTACAGTACCTTCTGTTTCGTTGCTTTTCTCCTATGGCGCTTCCTCACAATAGTAATTGTCACGTATACATCTTTCTGATATTTGCGTCACTGTAAAAAACTAAATATGCTCTCTATGAACACGCACCTTTTCTGGAATATGCATGAATAGTTGGATGGATAGATGTCCTCTGTCTGTCAGCCTTCGTAGGCTATTTAAGGCCATTAATCACAAAAGACATTAGAATCAGCTATGATAAGAACAGGTCCAGTCACAATTTTCCTAGTTATTCGCCTCTTACGAAACACTTAGGGAGACACGGAGGGTGAATTCTTACCTCCAACGCACAAAGGGATACGCATGAAGTAATAATTGATACTGTGATTGAAATATCGCATTTAGTCATTTTCGTGCTTTATCCTTGCTTTTTCATGCACCATCACATTTCATCCTTTCAATCTATACGACTTGCGTATTGCAACAGTTTTGCTTTGCAGCATGCACCAGTGTCACCGTGTTTTGAAGTATTCTTCTGTGACTTCTGTCTCACATTCAGTTTGGAACAGGGGTGCATTTTTCAGGGAGGGGTCGTACCTTCAAATACACCGGCTCCTGCCTGCGTTGCAACCATTCATACCGAACTGCTGATCTCGCTCATGGGAAGACTGTAGCCACCAGTAAAGCACATCAGTCAGGGAGCTGATCCCAGATCCTTTAGCGTCGATAATGTCCAGATCCGTATGCCTCCCAGGCCTTGATCGTTTGGCGCTCTGTCAGACTGGCTTTGACTTCGGGACCTCTGCGCCGCTGAATGTAGATCTGCGATCAACGCAGCTGCACATTCGAGGAGCCATCAAAACTCCCCGACATTTCTGCTCCGTCTACGATTTTGCGGATAGAGATCGGGCCCCCCTAGTAGTGGTAGGAGACACTCCCATCCCACGCAGTTCGGGCTCTCAAGTGACGTCACAGGAGGAGGGCGCATGACGTGGAGGTCGGGGCCTATGTTCCGATGATGGGTGGAGGCTGGTTAAGGTTCCTGCATACACGTAGACTTTGCGTAAGGGAAAGACAAGAGGATGCATCGTCTTCGCAGCTTTCATGGTCCAAGTAAGCTTGTTCGAGAAAATGGGAGATTAATATTTATTGAAAAAAATTTTCGGATGGAGTAAAATTGTGTGTGTATATATATATATATATATATATATATATATATATATATATATATATATATATATATATAAGTGACTGGATTTTTGTTGCTGCACGCGTACTCCCATTTTGTGTTCTGGTATGTCACTGTGAGTGCGCGCGTGCGTCCGTGCGTGTGTCTGTTAGCGCGCGCGTGTGTGCATGTGTGTATGCGCAGGCATGTGTGTATATGCATGTGCGCAATTGTGCACGTTTGAGTACTTGCATGTGTGCGCACAAACCTGTGTGTGTGCACGTGTGCATGTGCATATTTGTCAATGTGTATAATACGTGTGCACGCACGTGTGCGTGTGTGTGTGTGCGCGCGCGCACATGTATGCATGTCTCAGCGATTAAGGTGCCGTGGTTCAGTTCCTGCTCGGGGTGACTTGACTGTTACTCTCCATCACTGTTACCTCAGCTGTTACTCTCCATTACTGTTACCTCAGCTGTTACTCTCCATTACTGTTACCTCAGCTGTTACTCTCCATTACTGTTACATCAGCTGTTACTCTCCATTACTGTTACCTCAGCTGTTACTCTCCATTACTGTTACCTCAGCTGTTACTCTCCATTACTGTTACCTCAGCTGTTACTCTCCATTACTGTTACCTCAGCTGTTACTCTCCATCACTGTTACCTCAGCTGTTACTCTCCATTACTGTTACCTCAGCTGTTACTCTTCATCACTGTTACCTCAGCTGTTACTCTCCATTACTGTTACCTCAGCTGTTACTCTCCATTACTGTTACCTCAGCTGTTACTCTCCATCACTATTACCTCAGCTGTTATTCTCCATCACTATTACCTCAGCTGTTACTCTCCATCACTATTACCTCAGCTGTTACTCTCCATCACTGTTACCTCAGCTGTTACTCTCCATCACTATTACCTCAGCTGTTACTCTCCATCACTATTACCTCTGCTGTTACTCTCCATCACTGTTACCTCAGCTGTTACTCTCCATCACTGTTACCTCAGCTGTTACTCTCCATCACTGTTACCTCAGCTGTTACTCTCCATCACTGTTACCTCAGCTGTTACTCTCCATCACTGTTACCTCAGCTGTTACTCTCCATCACTGTTACCTCAGCTGTTACTCTCCATCACTGTTACCTCAGCTGTTACTCTCCATCACTATTACCTCTGCTGTTACTCTCCATCACTATTACCTCAGCTGTTATTCTCCATCACTATTACCTCAGCTGTTACTCTCCATCACTATTACCTCTGCTGTTATTCTCCATCACTATTACCTCTGCTGTTATTCTCCATCACTATTACCTCTGCTGTTATTCTCCATCACTATTACCTCTGCTGTTATTCTCCATCACTATTACCTCTGCTGTTATTCTCCATCACTGTTACCTCAGCTGTTACTCTCCATCACTATTACCTCTGCTGTTATTCTCCATCACTATTACCTCTGCTGTTATTCTCCATCACTATTACCTCTGCTGTTATTCTCCATCACTATTACCTCTGCTGTTATTCTCCATCACTATTATCTCAGCATGTGCGTACCTTTACACGCTAGGACACACACGTTTCTGAGTGTGCGTGCACGAGTTAAAAATATCTGAGAGTGAGTGACAGAACGGGTTGGTGGGTTCAAATGCAGTATAGGCGAATGGAAGGGCAAAGGAGAGGGCCGCTGCATGTCCCAGCAAGAACGATAAGACTCAGGCCCAGTGCCGAAAGTACAAAGATCAATAAGAAATTAAGTCGCCGCACTTGTCTGAAATCAAACCTACTAACGACGCGCTATGTCTAATTTTCTTGTGTCTATGTCTTATACAGTGTACGGTTTAATTTGTAACAATGAAGACTTCCCCATCATAAATTTAAAAAATGCGCGACATCTTCGGCCTCAGCTTTGTAGCTAGAATGTAAGCACGAGCTGACGGAGGTGGAATATATGTGTTGATCATAACCGATTTACAAAAAACAAGCAATGCAAAAAAAAGAAACTAAATGTTTCATCGCGTGCACAAAGTCGCAATTCAATAAAAACAGAGAAAGAAAAAAGATGTACTGCAGATGTCCATTTCTTTTTCAAAAACACGAACAATATAGATAAAACGTATCGATACACACACACATATACATATATTTTGCAATGTAAAAATAAGCAGTTAAACTTGTTTGTTGTTTTTCTATAAAATTAAATAATATTTGTAAACAGTTTTCTTTTGTTCTATTGTCTCTGAAAATGGTATTGAACATTTTCAGATAGTTAAGGTTGACCACAAAAGAAAAAGATAATATAGAGCAAATTATATAATATTCTTGCAGGAAAAACACCACACGTCATTCTATGTTTCTAACAAAGAATCGAACCACTGCAAAGTTTAAAAAAGAAAGGAGGAAAAACTAAAAAAGAAGCAGCGACAAGAAACCAGTAAAATTAATTATGAAAATCAAATGAGAGGAACGCACGAAGAGTGTTTTCCTGTGCTGGCCGTTTCTTTTCTCACGTTGCTTCAGCCATTTCGACCTGTCCTTCACGTACATGCACGCACACGTTGGTTTCCTGAACGTATCACCTAAAGTCCTGCAAATAGCTCTCTGTACAAATCCTTTCTCCCTGTCTCTTTTGGAAACACGCGTCCATCCATCTTTTTCTCTATTTGTTCATCAGCGCGTGCAAACAACCCTCTCTTGTCGTGTCACTGATTTATTCCTCCATCCATTCCTCCGTCCCTCACACTTTCCAGTGGAGGTGTAGAAAGACAAGCCGGGGATGGGGGAGAAGGCGGAGGATTACGATTGCAATGCGGGTGGCCCCGGCTTCCCCACAATTCTTATACAGTGAGAGGGATGCAAATCTGCTCTGGACCCTTCTACTTGTACATAACGCCCTGTGTTTTGCAAACACCCAGGTCTACGTAATGAGTCTTTCTCCTTCAAGATCCACCCCATCCCCCAACATCTCCAAAATCTCCCCTTTTCCTTCTTCCCCTATCTCCCCTTTCTCCCCTTCATAGCCCTTCCCGCTCGATAACACGAGATATTGCCGTGAGATGTTGATACGTAAGCTAATTGGAAATTGAGAAAGTTTCTGACTCCTGCATCAATTTAGCGTAGTTTGACATCTTCGCCACGCTAACAGATTTCCCAAGCCAGAGGAAGAAGGCGAAGGGGGTGAAAAGGAAGGAGGAAACCAGTGAACAGCAACCAGTGCAGAGGAGGGAGGAAGGACGGGGTGGGGATGGGGTAGGGGGATGTCGGGAAAGGTAGGGGATTGAGCAGTGGAGAGAAAAACAGACTAATAAAAGAGCCATGAAGATTGTTTTCTTTACTTTTGTAAATAGTCACACAATTTTTCACTGTTTCCATTTCTTTAAAAAGTCTTAATATTTTTAACAACTTTATGTATGTACATTTTTTGTCATAACACTTGTGTCTTATACATGTATGTACTGGACGAGACAAATTCCTAAAAAGGCGAATAAAGTAAGTATCTGTATCTGAAACCGCACTACTGTCAATGCTGACTTTGAGAGGAACATCGTCTGCAGTTTAGCAATTCTGTGCTTGTGTTGTTTTCTCGCCCTCTTACTCTATGCATGCTTTTGCAGGTGCACGCAGAAGACATAATTTCCGCGGGAGATCAAATCCTGCATCCTTCATGTCATCGGTGTCGAGGTTCTTGGTATTCTAAATTGAAATTACCCAATTTCAATTACATTTAAAATACAAGGATATTCTCTCTCTCTCTCTCTCTCTCTCTCTCTCTCTCTCTCTCTCTCTCTCTCTCTCTCTCTCTCTCTCTCCCCCTCTCTCTCTCTCTCTCTCTCTCTCTCTCTCTCTCTTGGTGAGCATGAAAATGTACACACTTTTTCATCTGTATTGGGAATGTACGTACAATCGCGTAAAAACAGCAGCAGCCCAGAACATTTAAAGATAAAATGTTTTCTACACTCGCGTGAATTAAGATCGAATGCTTTTCCTTTTTTGAAATTATTTTGGAGTTATACTTGTTCAAAGTTAAAATTCTGAAAATTGCTCATTTCAGAACACGCATGGATAGTTTATAATCATCAAAACGATGTCGATTCAAGTTTCCTGTATTTTGAAACGCATTAGACTTCCCTGCTCGAGCGTTCCTGTTTCCAATACTTATTTAAGATTTTTGAAAATGAGATGAATTCATAAATGTACATTTGGGTGTATACCACAAATATCACCTCTTCGTAATCGAAACTGCCTCAAGAGCGTGCCATCAATGCTCTATGAATGAGTTACGTGGTGCGTAGAATGTAACATTTTCAGAAACGCTGCAATGCAAGCTATTCATTGACATCGTGCCGCTCATGGTGCATGGGGGAGGGGGGAGTGTGTGTGTGTGTGTGTGTGTGTGTGTGTGTGTGTGTGTGTGTGTGTTTCTGGTGCCGTTTAGTTCACAAAGACGACATTGCTTGACACAGAAACTTAATGCACATACACCAGACTGATAATATCTAGCATTAATTAATGGCATCATGCCTGACAAAACTCGCGAACGAAGTCTACAACTCTTGAAGACGAAGGCAGGGGTGCAGCTGTTCTCGAAAAACGGCCATTTCCATACATCCCCACACAAACACTATTGTCCAGTAATTGTTGTTGTTGCTGTTGTTGTTGTTAATGTTCACTATGCACTGATTCGTTTTCTTAAATTTTGAAAATACGGTGCATGTGTCTGCACTCATAATGCATGTGTGCGCATGCGCTCAGGCACATGCGTGAGTGCGTTATTTTATGTCTACCTGCACGTACATTGCAAGCTATTGCACAGACCCATATTCTTGGGCGTGCGTGCGTGCATGCGTGTGTGTGTGTGTGTGTGTGTGTGTGATGTGCGTGCGCGTCCGTACGTGTGTGCGAGCGAGCGCGGGTTTGTTAGTTTTGTGCGTGTACTGCATTTCCATGGTTGAGTGTGTGTCAGTGTATATATATGAGTATGTGTTTTTGTGATATGTGCATTTGTAATGTGTGTGCATGCAAACGTGTCTGCGTGTAAACCTGTGTGCATTTTCTCTCTGTGCGAGCGAGCGCGCGCGCGCCCGTGTGAGTGCCTGTGTGTGAGTACGTGTTTGTGTATTCAAGCCGGTAGGTGTGTGAGTTTCATGTTATGATACAACATTGTTTTCAGCCAGAAACAGTGGTATTGTAAGCCATGATCAACAGTCTCCTTCAGCTTTTTTCAAACAACTAGTGTCTCTTTCTTTTATATTGAATTGCTTGCAAGGATATGTTTTCATAAAATCGAGTTACACGCTATTAATTAAACTGTTGCGGAATTTCCTCATTCGTGGCATCTGAGTCAAAGGTTATCTTTCTTATCAAAATGGCGTCTATCATCGTAGTGAGGCATTCCGGCAATGTTTTTCCGCCCAGTGACCCTTCACTCCCAAAACAGACCTGCTCGTGTTCCAATAATAAAGTCAAGTCGACCAAAATATTCCTATTACTATATATTCTATGCAATATATCTCTACTTTTTAATTTCAATTTTTCATGTTACACAGATGATTGTAAATATTTTTTCGACATTTACCGGATTTTTGTGTGTGGAATAGTACATTTCTTGTCATAATACGCGAACAAATTCTTTTTTATACAGATCCTAAATTTTCCGTTTCAATTTTACATCGACAATAGTAGCCGGCGTTAACTTTTCCATAATTCTTCTTCATGTCATAACAACGTTATGAAGAAAAGTGTATTTACCTTATCCTACAATAATTGTACACACATTTAGAATCAAGATCTTCCACTTACGAAACACGTACGCTCACCCCTAACGACCCCAAACAACGCTGTCTTTGACTCGCGGCAAACATCCAAACAAACGCCCCAAACTCTGCAAACCGCAAGGTAAGGTAGATAAGATAGTTTCAACTGGAGATACACAACCCATCCCTCATCGCGGGGAGTTATGCCAATAATTCCGACCTGGCGACGACGACCCCGGACAGGAGAAAAAACACGCCTCAACCTTGGCACCGGACTGTCCAAGAAGCTGACAGCCTCTGTAGCAGCTTTGTCCCCGGCTGCCAGCCTTATCTTGCTTCAGACTCCCAGACTCCCTGATTGCCTGCCTTCCAGGCACTGGGCACGCACGGTCTTTGAGACTTGCAGACTGGCATAGTGGCCCTGCTCCTGAGTCTGCCGTGTTCTGCAGGAGAAGGAAGAGGGGGAAAAGAGGAGAGAGAGGGAGGAATGGAGAGGAAGAGATCGAGGAGGCTGCGGGTGGGTCGAGCTGGCGGTGCCGCCCTAGGCCCGCCAGTGTTGACATGATCACATGATTAATGACCACTCGCCGCTATGTGACCCCTCACCGAGGTACCTCTACTTGCATGCCGACCCCCCCCCCCTCCCCCTCCAACCCCCTCCCCTCCTTCCCGCCAAACCTGATGCCTCTCTTCCATCCCTCATGCCCAGCCCCTTCCCTTCCTTAAAACTGAATTCTGAAACCAATCAAAGTATCCCGATGTTTATTATTTTATGTATATTGTAAACAAAGAAATTGGTTTCCCTTTTTCGCATTAAATGACTCGCGTACTATTATTCCCAACACATTTAACATTATATTTGTGATTTCTTCAGAGTTTTGCGGAGTTATGAGTGTCTTCTTCTTCTTCTTCTTCTTCTTCTTCTTCTTCTTCTTCTTCTTCTTCTTCTTCTTCTTCTTCTTCTTCTTCGTCGTCGTCGTCGTCGTCGTCTTCAGTTAAGATTTTTTTCTGTGTCTACAGTTTCTTTGTCCTCGAGTAGCATGACTGAGTAAGAAATCAATGTCTGTCGCGATGGTCGATGCCCTACCAAAGACATGCTGTTATGAGTTTTATCATCTATGTGTGTAAAGGTATTGGTTGATTGATTTGACTACGTAAATGTGACGGTATTTGGCGCATTTTATTAATATTGTAGAATATAAAATCCAAAGTACAAGTCAGCATTCTCGTTATTCAACAATGACAAATATAATCCATAGTAAAATACTCGGTTCATAAGTTACCAGATTTGGAACTTAATATTATGTGGGAAGGTGACAATGCAGTGATTTCCACTTGGATAATATATTTCTATTTGCGTCTCCTAGTAATTTCTCTGTCTCTCTCTGTTTCTCTGTCTCTTTGTCTGTCTCTGACTCTCTGTTTCTCTGTCTCTTTGTCTCTGTCTCTTTCAATCTCCGCACGCACACTTACGCACAACACGCACGCACACATGCGCACACGCACGCACGCATGAGCACACACACACACACACACACAGACACACACATACACGAGGACACAATACTCGCACGCACATATATACTCATAACTTATGGTCATCAAGAGCGCTCCCAAGTATCTCCTGAATACCTGAGCTAAGACTATTCAGCTAGCGTAACTGGAATGACTAGCGGAAGTGTCCTCTTCCAGCTACTATAATTTCACATACCACTTGTTCATGCGTCTGTGCAAACGAGAAGATGACGAAAAATAAAAAGTGTGTTTTTGTTCGAAAAATCAGAGGTAATGGAGATTGAAGAGGTCACCAATAACTTCAGTGTTGAGAAGGTAGTGACTGATTTGTGGAAAGCATCGGTGTCATATACACTACAAACAGGAATTATTTCACGCATTATAATAGTTAAGTAAAAATAATAGAGTATGTACACCTCATAAGGAGAATCTGTTAATGCACAAGTTTGATATTATTTTCTTATCACACCACTATATTCTGAATGTGATGTTGCATGAAAACAGCTATTACTGCTTTAATAACTATATCATTGCAAATGAACCATGCAAGGTATTTTGAGAGACAAGCGTGCACAAAAGCATCACCAATCTTGTTGAC
>JAWQFJ010000858.1:165522-185522 GCA_034096865.1 Theodoxus fluviatilis | reverse complement strand
AGCAGCTCTGGCAAGATTGTCCGGGTGCGCTGCTGCCAGTGAATTGTTACTAACAAGTCCAGACTGCCGGCGATTTCCAAGGGAGAAGTGGGGTTCGGAAACCATGGAACTTTTCCGTCTTCACAATGTCTCCCCAACCTGCTCCTAGGGTTGCCTCATTTTGTAGCAGTTAAACAGCAGGACACGAGAGAGTCCTACTGACTTGAATAGTAATACAGTTCAAGGAAATACAGACACTGAGTGTGTCTGAAAACAGGCTGAAGTCTTACGGTATCTTGTGCAATTGAAGGTCGAGCCAGGTTTTTCCAAGACATCTTGGAACTGCTTCGTTGACACTTTGCATTCATTGGAGTAATCACCTTACGGAAAATCCATTGCAATCGCTTCGAGGCAATCTGACACTTATCTCGCTCTACAAGGAAGTTTTTGCTGAGAACCGAATCAATTTAAAATTTAACCCAACTCACCTTCACGTCTTGAAGACACCGGAGTAGTCAACAGACCAGAACCCATCCACACTGGTGAGGCCAGTGACGGCCTGGCCGGATTCTCCCACTTTGTCAGTGGGTGTCGGATGGACGTGTCCAGTCCCCTGTCACCCCGCGCCAACGCCTTCTCCATCGCCTCCCTCATGTCGGGCCCCGCGGGTCAGCTGGTAGCTTTCGGAGGTCTGGGCTGCTACCCCACTGTGCCCCCTCAGCGCTCCACCGACTGCTTCTTCGACTGGAGTCAGGGCGCCGCGGCTGCCGCCTACAACATGAAAGCAATGGACGGTACGTATAGTGTCCAATACTGAACCGGGGTTGCGATGGCAGTAGTTCTTGTCTTCGTAGGTGTAGGAAGCGTGTCGTGGTAACAGCAGTGGTGGAATTTCTCCAAGGCAAGACCTATCATTCTATGCCGACCATTCCCTTCTCTCCAAACACCCACACATCCATCCCACACATCTGCTATCCGTTTGAAGACCTCTTATTTCATGACCGATGCGATTTTCTTGCAAATGACATCATCTTATGTATATCAACAGTTTATATAGCAGTATTAGCAGTGGTGTAGTGGTGGTGCTAATAACAATAATGACGTGAGGTAATGTGAGTCTATGAAGGAACTGAACGAAATGTTCGACAATTGGTGTCAAATCGCATACCTTTCCTTTTTTGTGAGCCAAGGAGCGCGTATGAGACCCACGCTGTAAATGTTTAGTGTAAAAGGCCCGTCAAGCATAACGTTTTCCGTCGCTTTATCTTGCTCTTCAAGAAACACCGTCTTTACGGGTCCATTTCGGGTAGGTTCTTCGGAAGTCTGTTTCTTTCGGTTGTACGTTGTTTGGGGCTTTTCTCCTTCTTTTTTTTCTTCATAATTAATGGAGAAAAGCTGATCCAACCACGCATTGACCGCATTTTCATTAGAATGATTTAGCTGGAATGACTTGGGCATTTTTCCAAAAGTATTTTACAACACAGAAGTTTCATCTATCAGCAGGATTACACTCATTTCATCTTGATGACCTGAGTAAGAGGGCAAAGGTGTTGTGCTATTCTTGACCGAGGTCTGTCAGATATTTCCTTACTGAGAACACTTGAGACTTAATGATGTTTTACAGTTTCACTCGCGTAAAGGAGTTGCAAACATCGGTTTTATCTATATATTTCAACCCTCATAATTATGACCAGTGCTACGGACTACGGCAGAGAAAAGAATTCCCTGCAAATGCAGTTGGCATGAAGTCGTTGGCGACCGCATCGTCTTTCCTGTGATGCTGAGTAGTTCTTCCGTGAAAGTCGTGAATCCTGCGGCACACCATCCGTATGGTCTTTTGTGAAAATATAAATTCAACTGCAGAACTTATTGGTCACGCGTGAGTTATCCATTGCAGTGAAGCTGTCATTTTTAAATTTTGAAATTGCTGAAGTGTAGAGCTAATTTTGGTAAAACTTTTACCGCCTGCTTTTTTATCAGAAGAGTTATTAATTCGGTAGCCTCATCATCCATGATTTAACTGCAAGGTCGATTATAAGCATGGCTTGAAGTTTATTCATTTTAAAATTTAAAATAAAGAAAGAAACGGAAGGTATGAACAGAAAATCATCAGAGGCATAGGATAGAAAAAACAATTATTGTCGGGATAAATGGCTTCAATAAAACTATATAGTCAGCGGCTTGCATTGACCCCATGCGGAAATGTGTAGAATTAAGGCACGTGTAATAAATTTAAACTTCGTGCGAACCTTCCATGCTACTGAAGCCTTGTAATGATCATGAATAGGAACCTTGAGCTGAGTACTGAAAAAACAAAGAAAACTGTTATTACTTTAAACAATAGTTATTTAAAATTCTTCTCTATCCCTTCCCTATTGTAGCAAGCATGGGAATGAAATGTAAAGCATTTTCACCATCTGAAGCTAAAAAAAGTCGCACCAGTCACTTAGGAATAGTTTCTTTTTAATCCCATCTGCTCACTCTCACCGCACACAGGCGCTATCGCTCTCGCCCTACCGGCCTCGCTGTCCGAAAGAGAAGCAAAGCTTAGAGAGAGAGAAAAAAAATCCTCCAGCGCACCTGCGATGTCGGCGCGACCATAAACCAGAAAGCCTTGCTCTCCCTGCTCGTTTCGCCCCTATCTCCCCTGTATCTCCCCTGTATCTCCCCCTGTATCACCAGGAGGGGAGGGCATGATCCCTAGTTTTGGGGTGTCTTTCAATTCCCCCCACCCTACACCTCTCCCCCCCTTCCCCCCCACCTCCAACCTATTCCACTCATCCCACACCCCTAACCTCTCCCCGACGTTCCCTTCCTCATAACTATAAAACTCGCACCCATCCCTCCTCCGTTTCCTCGCCTCCTTCCTCGCCCCCCAGTTGCAGAGTCAGGTCCTGTCGGAACCCCAGGTGTTTCCTGTGACGGGGGTGCTGCCTGCACCTCGCTCCGCTGTCCGGGGGGGACGGGAACCACATGTCGCGGGAGGCGTGGGTGTAGGAGCTCTGGGAGCGCCGCTCTTCAACGCAGAGAGAGTTCTGTAAACAGGAACCTGGCCCCCGGGCAACAGGTCGCCGAAGAATTCCTCTGGAATCGGACCCTGGTACCCGGGAATTTTGATTGTTATGACAGAGAGGACGTGCGGCAGGTCCGTCTCTGCATTCAAATAAGCCAGAGGTCCGCCCGTGGATTCCCGCGAGGGTGAGGAAGAATGTTGGGTGGGTGGCGTGGCAGTTCCCTAAGAATGAAAACCTTTGCTTCTAGCAGTGATTTGGTACGCCTAGCTCGTAGTAGAGTATGTGATTACAATAGTTGTGTTTTTCTCTGTTTCTTTCGTTGGTTTGTTTATGGCTGTTGATGTTTTGAATGTGTCTGTGTTTCTATATATATATATATATATATATATATATATATATATATATATATATATATATATATATATATATATGTGTGTGTGTGTGTATGTGTGTGTGTGACTCTCTTTGTCTCTCTCTCATTCTGCGCGCGTTTCTCTCTCTCTCTCTCTCTTTCTCTCTCTCTGTGTTGTTTGTCTGTCTGTCTGTCTGTCTCTGCCTCGTCTGTCTGTCTGTCTGTCTGTCTGTCTGTCTGTCTGTCTGTCTGTCTCTCTCTCTCTCTGTCTGTCTGTTGTTTCTGTCTGTCTGTCTGTCTGTCTGTCTGTCTGTCTGTCTGTCTCGCTCTCTCTCTCTCTGTGTCTGTCTGTCTCTCTCTCTCTTGTCTCTCTCTCTCTCTATGTGTCTGTCTCTGCCTCTCTCTGTCTGTCTGTCTGTCTGTCTGTCTGTCTGTCTGTCTGTCTGTCTGTCTGTCTGTCTGTCTGTCTGTCTGTCTCTCTCTCTCTCTCTCTCTGCGCTGGGAAGGCGGCCAAGTGGAGGCAGCTCTTGAAGATGTCAATTCAGTGACTCGAGGTTTACCAGTTTCACCAGGGCGAAGGCGCGAGAATGGTTCTGCCCGTCCAGTAGGACTCGGCGCTGCGCGACTGGAAGCCATCACTGCAGTCTCTGTGTTAGTCTTATAGGCGAGATTGCCACTGAACTTGTCTTTGATGCTGTTGATAAGCAACCTGACTGTTGCTCTTTCTGCAAAAATTACCCTGTATTTTCGGAAGACAAGTAGGAAGTGTGGTAGTTGAATTGAACAGTATGATGTCAGACGTCTTGTGGTTAGGTCTGAAGGTTATTAAAGAATTCCTGCAAATTGGTTTCAAAAATGTTCTGACTACTTCAAATTTTCAAATATTGTATTTTAATGTACGATACAAAGCAGATAGAATATCTTATTTATCTTTTGACAAACTACACATGTTTTCTTGAACATGTATTTATTTGGGGGGGAAAACTTCTTTGCATGCACATATTTCTAATTCCTCCGCCCTGATATTTGTCTTTAATTGTTAATTCTATCAATGTTGAAGAACGTTAATGTGGTATCAGCATGGATAGTGTCTGTGAAAACACTTCAGCGATTTTGTACAGAGAACTTGATATATTTACCCATGTCCGGTCAAAGCATAAAGAAGTGCTGTGATTTATATTGCACGCTGAAGTATGGCAATTGAAAGAAAACACATTTCCATTTTGAGGCCTGAAGATGAAAGCTAGGATAAAATTGTAGCCTAGATTATTAATCCGTAACTGTGCATGAGATAACAAAACTAAATCCGGGAAAATGTCAAAATGTGATTTTTCATTCACAAATATCATTTACTCGGTCTTGCATATTCCAAAACAAACAGCGTGTTTATAGAGAAAATCTCTACCTTTTCAAAGATTTATTTACAGCAACATAAAGCTTAGCAAAACTATTACGTAAGTTAGTGCGCTGATGTCTTTTCTACGCGTTTGCTCAAATACTGTTTTTCCGATCTTAGTCTCGTTTCTCATGCACTGTCATTTAATAATCTCAATCTGCAGCGCTATTACGGATGCCAACAGAATATCTTTGTACAAGTCTGGCAATACACAAAAAGAGCACATGTTCTGGGCTCGCACTCGTAGTCATGTGTCTGGGCCATTCGGCAAAACTGGCTGGAATGGGGAGGGAGGTGTGGGGAGCATGTTTAGAATAGCATTAAAATAATACTCGTAGAAGGGGGTGGGGTGGAAGGTGGGGAGAGATCGGGGAAGCACTGCGGACAGATGTGTCGGAATTCTACATCGTCCACGTGGGAACTGCAACACGTCATGCAATCTCTGCGTGATTTGCTCGACCTCGGTCAAAATATAATTTCGTGTGATTTTTTTCTTCTAATCAACGCCAACATCAGTCGAAAAAAGCGAGAATAAATAAATATTGTTGAAGTAAGTTTTACAGTGTTTAGTTGAATGATTCAACCCAGTTTGGAGAAACACAATGGGAAATTAATTGATTACTTTGTCCTTGAATATATATGTTTCTCGATAGTTTGAAAATTGTGTGTAAAGTTTTTGAATTGCAAGCGTGTGCTCTTCGATGAGGGCATGTGTCGAATGATACAGTAGTTTCTGTCAATCATAAAAGATAGGCGACCCTCGTCGTATCACTGGTCGATCTATCCATACAAGGAATAAGATGACCAAGGCATGTACGTAGCGCTGTCTTGAAATACCAGTGTGTTCCCCGACAAACACTCTTTTGTCAGATGTTTGTTTGTATTTAACCAGTTAGCATGCTAATGAGGTTCTCTGGAGAAATACGCATAAAGCAGTTTGGACAAGAGTCTGGAAAATAAGCTATGTCTGACAAGATACGCGTATTTGTTTTAGGAAGGGAAAAATAATGGGCTGCAGAAATGCCTGATAGAGAGAAATATTAGGTGGCGAAGGTGCAAGTGGAGGCCTGGCGAAGTGTTCAACAAACTCCAGTCCTAACCAGTGTGATGTTGCGTAGTTTCTGCCCATCCCAATACATCTTCCTAACCTGCAGTGTTGTTCTGTATACCCACGTGGGTTCATGCCACTTAAATTGACTCTATACTTCTTAAAACGGGATTTCATTTGTTCGTGCGTTAGGAAGACTAGAGGATTGCGGGGTTGTAAAACGAAAAGAAAAGAAGTGAACATAATGCTCTTCGTCCAACAAAAATATCCGTGTCCGCGATTTGGCAGAGTTTTTGCCTGTCTGCAGGTGGGATATGCAGAAAGACAACGCCACATCAGGGCAGAGTTTTGGCCTGTCTGCAGGTGGGATATGCAGAAAGACAACGCCACATCAGGGCAGAGTTTTTGCCTGTCTGCAGGTGGGATATGCAGAAAGACAACGCCACATCAGGGCAGAGTTTTGGCCTGTCTGCAGGTGGGATATGCAGAAAGACAACGCCACATCAGGGCAGAGTTTTGGCCTGTCTGCAGGTGGGATATGCAGAAAGACAACGCCACATCAGGGCAGAGTTTTGGCCTGTCTGCAGGTGGGATATGCAGAAAGACAACGCCACATCAGGGCAGAGTTTTGGCCTGTCTGCAGGTGGGATATGCAGAAAGACAACGCCACATCAGGGCAGAGTTTTGGCCTGTCTGCAGGTGGGATATGCAGAAAGACAACGCCACCAGGGCAGAGTTTTGGCCTGTCTGCAGGTGGGATATGCAGAAAGACAACGCCACATCAGGGCAGAGTTTTGGCCTGTCTGCAGGTGGGATATGCAGAAAGACAACGCCACATCAGGGCAGAGTTTTGGCCTGTCTGCAGGTGGGATATGCAGAAAGACACGCCACATCAGCAGAGGTTTGGCCTGTCTGCAGGTGGAATATGCAGAAAGACAACGCCACATCAGGGCAGAGGTTTGGCCTGTCTGCAGGTGGGATATGCAGAAAGACAACGCCACATCAGGGCAGAGGTTTGGCCTGTCTGCAGGTGGAATATGCAGAAAGACACGCCACATCAGCAGAGTTTTGGCCTGTCTGCAGGTGGAATATGCAGAAAGACAACGCCACATCAGGGCAGAGGTTTGGCCTGTCTGCAGGTGGAATATGCAGAAAGACAACGCCACATCAGGGCAGAGGTTTGGCCTGTCTGCAGGTGGGATATGCAGAAAGACAACGCCACATCAGGGCAGAGTTTTGGCCTGTCTGCAGGTGGGATATGCAGAAAGACAACGCCACATCAGGGCAGAGTTTTGGCCTGTCTGCAGGTGGGATATGCAGAAAGACAACGCCACATCAGCATTTTGCAGACTAGCCAGACTAAGTCTGTTCACACTTCTCTGAAGAAGGAGGTTGTACCTTTCTTGTATATTTCTAAATGATAAAAGATCCAATAAATAGATAAATATGAATGAATAAATAAATAAAATAATAATAAATGAATGAATAAATTAAAGAAACAAATGATTAATAAATGAATGAATAAAGAAATAAACAAATGAATGATCGTATGAATGAATAAGTTAATAATAAATGAAGAAATACATTTTTGGATGAAGAGCGTTACCCTCACTGGGTACGAATTGCCATGATCAGTAAGAATTTCGGAGTTCTTGATGACTGCGACAGAATTACAAAATATGATATGAAATCTAATGATCAGTTTTAGCTTTTTAATGGCGTGACATTTTAAATCTCAGATGAATTAAAATTAAATTTTCTTTCACAGCAACTTTCCTGCCGTTAAAATACATGTAGAAGGGAATAATAAAACCCATTAACCCATGAAATGGACACTTCAGCTTTACTGGTCTAGCCGGGTCATGGACGTTTCGCCCCAATTGCGACATTTGGAACGTCGTTTAGCTTAAGATTACACCCGAATCACGCGCACCGTTAAGGTGCATGGACAGTACCGCCGAGCAAGACGTTTGTCACAAAACGCAGATATATATTAACACGGCCGGATCTTAGCTAAACGACGTTCCGAATGTCGCAATTGGGGCGAAACGTCCAGCACCCCGTCTAGCCGGCACTGTTTCTATTTTATTGAAAATGACTGACTCTCTCTCTCTCTCTCTCTCTCTCTCTCTCTCTCTCTCTCTCTCTCTCTCTCTCTCTCTCTCTCTCTCTCTCTCGTGTGCGTGCGTGCGTGTGTACCTGTGTGTGTGTGTGTGCTCTGTGTGTGTGTGTGTGTGTGTGTGTGTGTGTGTGTGTGTGTGTGCGCGCGCGAGTGTGCTTTGCGCGCACGCGCATAGAGCAAGGAAAAAAGAAGAAGTTCAACACTGACAATTCCTTGGGATGCAAGGCTCTAAGGCATAATTTTCTGTTACACTAACCTGTTTTTCCTTTCCATTTTGGTAATTCTTCATACATATTTTGTTGTCAATGTCAATTTAATGTCATAATAGCCAACAGTATGTATGATCATAATGTAGTTGTTAAACTGTTGCTAATTGTTTAGACTACAAAACGATTACGATTGCAAAAGTTTTTAACAGAGAGAAAAACATTACCCTGGTTTATTTCTAAAACTAAATTAACCATTTTATAAAAGTAAACTTCAGATATAATCATATAGTAGTAGTAGTTGTAGTAGTAGTATTGATGTTTGTATAATTGCAATTTGTGATTATTTCCCCCTCCCCAACCTCACCTCCACTCTTTCTCCCTTAAAGAATGAAGGTATAAGTAGCCCCCCCCCCCCCACCCCCCTTGCCGACCCCCTCCTCCCCCCGCACTTTCGTGTGAGTCGGGGGTAAGAATAGAAGAAAGGTATGACTTGGAAATGGAATCTTGACATGCTCAGACGGTGATCAAAGCGCACGTACTAACGATCTGGAAATGCAATGGCCTGGCGTAGGCTACATAGGTAATTAGGCTGTAAAAGCCTCATGCGTTGTCCATCCATCCATCCATCCATCCATCCATCCATCCATCCATCCATACGTGCCTGTTCTACTGGTGCTGTCATCTCGTTTTTCCTCTCCATTTGTCTTTCCGCCTTCATTAGCGTTTTGTGCCTTGCCTTCTTTTCTCTTCTATCTCAGTTTTTTAACGACACTACTTCCTCTTTATCGTCATAACCTTGATATCGTCTCTTTCGTCGCTGCCGCGGCTACCGCCGTTATTGTCTACGTGGTCCGCTTCATAATTGTTCTCACTGCCTCCATCGCGAACATTACCATCTCCATCATCACTGCCTCCATCGCGAACATTACCATCTCCATCATCACTGCCTCCATCGCGAACATTACCATCTCCATCATCACTGCCTCCATCGCGAACATTACCATCTCCATCATCACTGCCTCCATCGCGAACATTACCATCTCCATCATCACTGTCTACATCATGCGATTCATCGTCTACTCGTTCATTTCTTGCACCTACCTTCCTCTATGTTGCAGGCTGCCTGTTCGGGGCCACGGGAGGTGGTCGCAGCTTTTACGAGGCCACTCGACTGGAGACCCTAGGGGAGGGCACTCCTTGTCGAAGCCCTGCCGAGGGAGACGGGGGCAGTAAGGGAGAGGGGGAGGGGACGGAGAGCGGAACCGGAGGAGGAAGCGATCTGGACAAGTCGGGTTTGCCCGCTGTCCTGAAGGGGGGCGAAGGGGGGGTCAAGAAACCGCTGCACGCCAAGCTGGAGATGGTGACGGTGCAACTGGAAATGAAGTCCCTCTGGGACGAGTTCGACGAGCTCGGCACCGAGATGATCGTCACCAAGGCTGGCAGGTAGGTCTGCCTGGAACGAGCGTGTGCATGCCCATTGTACCTGTCCTTCCTGCTGGTCTGCGCCTGTCTGTGTGTGCATGCCTGTCTGTGTGCATTTGTGCTTGTGTGTTCCTATGTGGTTAAGTGTATTGTGTGCCTGAGTGCTTTGTGTGCATATTTACATGTAAGTCGATGAATATGTGTGTTTATGCGTCTGTCTGTCTGTCTGTCTGTCTGTCTGTCTGTCTGTCTGTCTGTCTGTCTGTCTGTCAGTCTGTCTGTCGGTCGGATGGTCTGTCTCTGTCCTGTCTGTCTGTCTGTCTAGCTGTCTAGCTGTCTAGCTGTCCGTGTGTCTCTGTCCTGTCCTGTCTCTGTCCTAGTCTGTCTGTCTGTCTGTCTGTCTGTCTGTCTGTGTCCTGTCTGGCTGGCTGGCTAGCTCTGTCTGTCTGTCTGTCTGTCTGTGTCTGTCTGTCTGTCTGTCTGTCTGTCTGTCTGTCTGTCTGTCTGTCTGTCTGTCTGTCTGTCTGTCTGTCTGTGTCTGTCTGTGTCTGTCTGTCTGTCTGTGTCTGTGTCTGTGTCTGTCTGTCTGTCTGTCTGTCTGTCTGTCTGTCTGTCTGTCTGTCTGTCTGTGTCTGTGTCTGTCTGTCTGTCTGTCTGTCTGTCTGTCTGTCTGTCTGTCTGTCTCCCACTCTCTCTCCCTCTCTCTCTCTCTCTCTCCCCGTCCCTTGCTCACTCTCCCCCCCCCCCCCCCCCCCCCCCCCCCCACCTCAAGCTGCGCTCTGTTTTTGAAAGTATGATCCCTGCGCGTGCCTCCAAAAAGTGTTCCTCGTGTCATGTCGACATGGGTCGAGTGTATCGACACCAGAAATTATTTACATGGAAAATAATTCTAGATAAATTGCACGCCTCGGCTACGCGGGCCGCGCTCTTTCCGCAAATAACGGCGGGTGAAGGAGGATAAACTAGGGGGTAATGCTCTTTGGATTGAAACAGGCGACGGGTCGTAGGAAAAAGCCAGGGGGTGATGGTGGGGAGCGCGGAGGTTCACCGGGTGGGATTACGGACTGCAGAAGATGAAGCTAGCAGACTCGTAGCCGCTGAATTACGGGCAGGGTCAACAAACACTCGCCGTGAAGACGGATTTCCGCGACGCTTCGCTGCGGCGACAGGCTCTGTGCAACAACAAGAGGCGTGGAAAACAAGCCAGGGAAAAAAGGAAAGGTTCTCAAGTAAATCAATCGAAACGCCCTTCCCGAGAAGCACGCCGAGGGAAAAAAGACACCGTAATGCACTTATAAAATTTGCACGAGGAGGTGTATGCGCACTTACAAATAAGCGCGGGCGACAGTGTTTGCTCTCAGTGCCATCTTAATGGAGAAAAATGCGTCTGTGTTGGTGTTAGGATTTATTTTCCTACAAGGCGGCACAAACAATGGCGTCCCCCTCCAGGTTCTTGTGTACGCAAACACCAGAGTTGCCATTCCACCAGAGCCGCGATTAATCTAGCTTGCATTGCTGCCCCTGACATTTTAATATCATATTTTGTTTTCCTACGCGACTTCTTCATTGGATGATAAACGCAGTGATGGGGATGCCAGATAGACATGGCCCAGAGTTTGCTTCTGTGTCCCCATCATCAGCTCTCTCTCTCTCTCTCTCTCTCTCTCTCTCTCTCTCTCTCTCTCTCTCTCTGTGTCTCTGTATCTGTCTCTGTATCTGTCTGTCTCTGCATCTGTCTGTCTCTGTATCTGTCTGTCTCTGTCTCTCTGTGTCTCTCTGTCTCTGTCTATGTCTCACTCTGTCTCTCTGTCTCTGTCTCTTTGTCTCTCTTTGTCTCTCTGTCTCTGTCTGTCTGTCTGTCTGTCTCTCTCTCTCTCTCTCTCTCTCTCTCTCTCTCTCTCTCTCCCTCCCTTCTTGTCTCAGAGTTTTCATTTCTTGCAGCTCAAGAAATAAGCCATTTTCATGGAATATTACTCTTCATGCTTTCTCCTAGAGAGAGAGAGAGAGAGAGAGAGAGAGAGAGAGAGAGAGAGAGAGAGAGAGAGTTATTTTGTACAGTAAGAATATAGTGGATATTGTTATCATTCCTGCGTTGGTAATTTGGTAATTTCCCTTATTTAGTCATTTGTGTCTAATGTTATTGTTTAATTCAAGCTATTTCTATGCTGTTTTGGAAGGTTCAGGTATACCATTCGATTTTCACGTCATATCATAGAAAAGTACATGGCATTTCAAAACGGATGAAGAAATAAATGTGTTGGACTTAACGTTGTGGAATATGTTTGAAGAAAGTGTGTTGGTGATTTTGTTGTATGTTAAGGAGTTATCACAAGTTGATTGACACTTTTCCATCTTGTTATGTTTATGTGCAAATCTTTTCCATAAAATGTTTCCTCTCACGACTTCAAAACGGAAATTCCGCTTACAAGGGGGAAAATCTTTAGTTGTGTGTTATGTTAGAGTGATATTAGAAGTAAAGGAAGGTTTCCAACTGCTTTATATAAATGTTGGTGAAATAGGGTACGAAAAACAATTTCTTATTTGAAAATCACTTCATTCGGGAGTCAACAACTTATAGAAATGCATATCATTTCACGTTGTTTCAATCTCGTGGCTGTTGAGGAATGCTGCTGCATCTCTTCTAAATGTGACTTGTATTCAGAATTATGTAACATTTTGCATCTATTATTTTATGCCACCATTGTTGAGCGCCTGCTGGCGTAAACGAAAAGCTACAATTAAACTGTGTATCTTTCTGTGCACAGTGAAACTGCTGATCGAGAACTAGAGAAATCCACTAGTCACAGTCGAGTGTCCAGCTGCAACAATGTAGTCCCGCATAAGTGAGAAACGCGAGACTTTGCGTGAACATGATGACTGGAGCAGACGCATGCCCATTTTTTAAAAACTCGATGTTGCCATGAATAGGACTTAAACGAATAGCTCGATAAGAATGTAGAGACTCTCAATCACTGTCACCATAGAAAGACGGTTTGAATACTCTCTCTCTCTCTCTCTCTCTCTCTCTCTCTCTCTGTAAAACAACACGATTTTTGTATTTTCACTATCTTCAATACATCGACGACAAATGTGCACTCTGCCTTATTCGTTTTCACACGTTATTCCACAAAATGGCGCTCATCCATTCCAAATCGAAGACGCCATTTTCATCCCACCTTTCGCCACTCCTTACCACACCCAACTCGAGACGGAAGCGACTTCAAATGGGTGAATCGCGGTGGGTCCCCGCTTCCTGGACGAGAACATGGGGAAGGTTAGGCTTCTGAAGCGATTTCCCACTTTGGAAAATAAAGATCTAAGACGACCGTGGGCTTTTTGCACGGGGCGGGCGCGTTATTTGGGAGGACTTGGGGAGGTAGTGAAAACAGCGGGGGCTCTTGATTCTGGCTGAGTCAGGAAGGCTGTGCAAATAGCAAGCAGCGCTTGATTGCCCGTCAGTCGCTGGGATGAGAAAGGACTCCACTTCCTAATTTCGTCTGGGATCGGGAGGGACGGGGAAACAGATTCTTCACGCGGCAGATAAAAATTGTTGTGGCGCGGAGCGTGCGCCTCCTTGGCTCAACAATTAAATGGCTAATCAGGGACCTGGCCCCGTCTTCATCCTCCCTGACGCCTCTTCATCACATCCTGCCTAGTCCTCACCCCCCTCTCTCTCCTATATCCCCCCATCCCTTACCCCCCAACCCCTCCCCATCTCTGTCGGTATGACCCCCCCTCCTTTTCCCCACGCCGACGGGCGCAATGTGCCCACCATATGGGCCGTTTACTCTCCACTTGGTCATCAAGGCAGAGCGCGGGCCCGCCATGAAGCAGCGAGTTAATTAGGGAAGATAATTGCAGGTGTCGGACAACATTGCATCGCCCTCTCCCCGACCCCCCACCTCTCGCTTCCAGTCGCACATATGCAATGCAGAGTCCGAATTACCCCCATCCCCATCCGAATCCCAATCCCCCACACCCCGCTTCCTCTTGTGGGCCCCTTCAGCAGTGCCGTCCCTCTGAGAGAGAGAGAGAGAGAGAGAGAGAGAGAGAGAGAGAGATGATAGTACTGGTGGAGATATTGATAAAAATCTGAATACCTAATATCATCATTGTTTCGTCAAGGTGTTGGTTTTGTGTCTCCTCGTAAGGTCATTTAAACAACCTCTGCCTTGAGGAAACTCCAGAACTTAACATTTTTGAATCCTCCAGATGGTATTATTCATTATTGCAAATAAAAATAGACGTAATATATTTACTCGATCTCATAAGGTTGTATTGGTAAAGGAATATTTGAACCTCGCTATACAAAGTAGTACTTAAAGAAATGACATTCGCCGCACGCATCAGATACAGATACATATTTACACAATTGAAGGCTGACAAACAAACAACACAATTAAGACATTTTAATATTTGAAACGTGGCTTCCTGGAGAGAACATACTCTCGAAAAATGTCTGTTCAACGGAGATGTGTAACCCATTGACATGGAAGAGTATGAATATCAGAATGTTTCAGAGGACCGGTAGATTTGATGGCGGTTTCTAAGTCGGTTGGCAATAAGGCAGTGACCATGGTAGGCTCTCAGGGGGGGATTCAAAGGACCATGGTAGGCTCTCAGGGGGGATTCAAGGGCCTGAGGCGTGTTTCCCAGAATATGGAAATGCAATCCGTTACAATCCAAACCAATCCAAAGGGTCTTTCCGGTATTATTTTTAAGTGATCGCTGTAATCATACAGGAGTTTTGGATTGGGATTATTTTTAAGTGATCGCTGTAATCATACAGGAGTTTTGGATTGGGATGTTTTTAAGTGATCGCTGTAATCATACAGGAGTTTTGGATTGGGATGTTTTTAAGTGATCGCTGCAATCATACAGGAGATTTGGATTGGGATTATTTTGAAGTGATCGCTGTAATCATACAGGAGTTTTGGATTGGGATGTTTTTAAGTGATCGCTGCAATCATACAGGAGTTTGGGATTGGGATGTTTTTAAGTGATCGCTGTAATCATACAGGAGTTTTGGATTGGGATTATTTTTAAGTGATCGCTGTAATCATACAGGAGTTTTGGATTGGGATTTTTTTTAAGGAACTGACTGATTGGACGTTGCGAATGGTTACAGCGACCACTTCAAATAGACCGGAAATGCCTTTTGGATTGCTTTGGATTGCATTTGATTGCATTTGATTGCATTTGATTGCATTTGATTGCTTTGGATTGCTTAACCGTAGTCCTAAGAAACCCGTCTCTGGTCTAAGTGATATCTGGGAATTTTTTTAATGTTCATTTGGTGCCTAGTTATTATTTGGCTGAGTGGACCACCTTGAGAAAAGCGAAGAAAAGGAGGAGGTGAAGGGACGCTACAACAGCACCAGGGTAGAGCTAAAAGGAGGAGGGGGGTAGAGATGGGGGGGGGGGGGGGAAGCTTTGTTGGGGGACGGAGAAAGAAGAACCTGCTGCGGCGGACACAAAGTGGGAAGAAATATGGGGGCCTGGTGTTTACTGCCCGCACCCGAGCCCTGTGGACGCTGATAGGGATGTCTCCAGTCGACGCCTGTACAAATTGCTGCTCCTCCTTCCCCCTAATGATCTTCCACTTCTCCCCCTCCCTCCCCCCTCCCCGGCGTCCCCCCCCCCCCCCCCCCTTCCTTTTTTGTCTCCAGTTGCCCGCTCCTTATTTTCACTGTTCCTGTTTCCATGGTTGATTTCGTCGCATGAGAATGCTGTATGCGACCACGTTTAGAGTTTGTAGGGAGAAATGTGTGTGTGTGCGCGCGCGTGTGTGTGTGCGTGTGTGTGTGCGTGAGTTTGTGTGTGTGCGTGTTTATGTGCGTGTATGTGTGTGTGTGTGTGTGAGATAAAGAGAGAGAGAGAGAGAGAGAGAGAGAGAGAGAGAGAGAGAGAGAGAGAGAGAGAGAGAGAGAGAGAGAGAGAGAGAATCTTTAAAAATTAACTCGCTAATTTCCCTAAGCCACTAAAAGTTTTGCTTCTGTATCGTGTCCGAAGGTTATCACTCATTTTGCGTAGCATACTCACGTTATTATTACTTGACCATGCTGTATTTTGAAAGATACCTTACGAAAGCTATGAAAGTATCTCTGTCTCTTTAACTTTTTAACATGTGTCGTTCACCGTAAAGATGAGGTTTTGCAATGTTGTTGATAATTATCAGAGAAAAGTTATAAGGGACAGATTTATAGTCTGAATTATTGTGGTTACAAATACACAGCTAAAACCCCCTATACAGCTGAATTGTAATTGGTCTGCAGCTCAGGTGCTTAATTTCATATGATTAAAGCATTGAAAGAATTTTTGAAGCAAACATGCTGTTCGAAGATGACAGCTTTCAAAGGTATTTGAAAACGTTCAATAACCTGATTAAAGTCGTCATCATGCCTATACTCAATGAATGAAGATTCCATGCAATTAATTGTTTTGAATCGCTACATGAATTTCTCGCACTTTACATATTAAAAACATAAACAGAATTTCGTTTTGTCTGTTGCACCTAATGCCATAATCTGTTGAAAGAGCGAATATGCATTTACACAACACTCCATTATTAATGTTAATTAATTTAGTGAATCTTTTTATTAGCCTTTGTAATTACATCAGTACCGTACGGACTTGCTGGTGTTCATTACACTCATTCTAATCTGTTACATAGCCAGCTCGTGATCGTAACAATCGACAGTAATGCATTCGTTTCTCCAGGAAAGATGTCTGGGTGCGTTATCAGACTTATTTGTTTTATTCATCGCCTGACGACATCGAGTCATGAGGGTGAATTAATGCTTTTTTATTTTTTTAAATCAGGACTTAAACTGGAGTCTTCGCAGCCCCAAACTTCAAAGCGCGGCCACAATATTGTCATATGATCTGTTTCCTGAGAACTTCGCCATTTCATTTGACGAGGCACATTTTTTAAAGGCAGATTCTGATGTCATTCTAGAGTGATGCGCCATGTTTGTTTAAACCCATTGTGACGTCACACTCACATGCCGTGTCACGACAGACTGTCCTGAGTCAAGTTGACAACTCGGTCGGAAGTTCATGGAGCAAAGTTCACTCACGGCTAACTGCCTCAGCATTGTAGATGTGTGTGCATGTGTGTGTGTGTGTGTGTGTGTGTGTGTGTGTGTGTGTGTGTGTGTGTGTGTGTGTGTGTGTGTGTGTGTGTGAGAGAGAGAGAGAGAGATAGAGAGAGAGAGAGAGAGAAAGAGAGTATGCGAATATGCATGTGTTTGTGTGCGTGCGTGTCTGTGCGTTCGTGCATTCGTGTGTGCATGTATGTGAGCACGTGCATTAATGCTCATCAATAGGTCGGTGTGCATAGTTTTTTTTCTTTTTCTTTGTTGCTTCTCAGAAATGTGTCCATCCACCTCTTGATGAGACGAGAGTTCACTTCTGGAAATTCTGAGCTGTGCATATGGTAGTAATGTAGAGATGTACTTCTTTCCGATGAGGCAAAAAGCTTGAAAATAGGAGAAACCATGACAAAATTATGAACTTATAAAGAATGGTACCCGCTGGAATAACATTTTTTAAAAGTGTTTTAAGGGAATGCGTTTGAGGCAACGCAGTGTTATTTATCATTATGGTTAAGGCCGTGCATGAGAAACAAGATTAACGTCGATATTATAACCATTTTCGAGCAAACGCTGATTAAAGTCACCACCTCACCAACTCGTGTATACACTTTCCTGAGCCGTACGCTATTGTACAGAATGGAATATTTCTTCGATGAACACACTTTTTTCTGGAATATGCCTGAATGAATAGATAATATCATTGTTTAACATCTCTATTTGTCATTTATCCGACAAGTCATGTTTTCTCGTGCAGTCACAAGTGGTGGCTAAGCTGAATGTGGTACATTATACTTTGATATAATACTGTAGTGTAATATACTATAATATAGTCTCGGCTGGCCAGCTGGACGGCTGCCGATTGAAAGAAAAGAAAAACGCGATGTTGCGTTAAAAACAATTGGATGTATATGCAAGGGTCCAACATCTAACAAAATCTCAATCCTGACTGATATACGTAACCTCTCCCACTCTATTTGCCCGCTTTCTCGAAATGAAACGAGATGACGTGCGTCTCATTTTGTGGTGGAAGGTCACATATTTATCGTCGACTAGAATTGGCAAACTAGTATAAATAGTAGGAAAAAACGCACGAGCAAACAAAAAAGCCTTACTCAGCTTCAAAGTTTCGGCTTTACTAGCCTTCTTCAGGAGTATAAAAATTCGTGGTGATGTTCCTGTACTAGCGCATGGAACTAGCGATGTGAGGACATGCGCATGTTTGAGAGATAAAATATAGTTTTATTAAACATTCTACCGTGTACATGTGTATAACGTTTTAATGGCATACTTGTCATATAGTGTGTTTTCTACATTTACACAAAACAAACGACTTTAAAGGGACTTTTCTCCGCTGCTCGCATAGGGTTGTTTTATTTGGCTTTCACTTAAATTAGCAGAGGGATAGTTGGATGGATGAAGGGATAGAGAGAGAGGCAGATGACAAGCGGGTGGACAAAGAGGATGACGTGTGTGTTGGGATGAAAAGCTTCTCCGTTGAGGACAGTGCTCGCTGATCTGTGCGTCAGGCACGAATTCGCGTGGCCGTCTAGACCAGGGATGCAGCCAAGTACCGCCACTGGAGACTAACGTCGTTGAATGATGAAAGCAATAGGAACATTGAACGTGTTGACGATCGGTCCATATACCTCGCGCTTTCGATATAAGCATCGATTTTCTTTTTGAAAAATTAGGCGAGGGTAAATGTTTTTCTCGAATGCTAAATCACTTTGCATGATATGCAATCTTATTCGTGTAATCTATTTACGAGAACGCTCTACGCACCTTCCTAGAACACATAAATAACATTATCTTATCCAGTTAAAAGAGCAAGATAAAAGACGAAGAGCTTATCTTCTAAACTTTTATCTAGAATAATGTAGAAAATATTCCAATTTGCTTATCAGGCGAACAATTTATTTCACATTTACACGATTCTCAAACTAAATTTTCGGTTGCACTCATTTCGATGGAAAGAGGAAACTGAACGCGGTATCACCCGCAACGAGACGCCGCCACCACCAGCACCATCACCACCGCCACCATCACTATCACCACCACCACCACTATCACCACCACCACCACTATCACCACCACCACAACTATCACCACCACCACCACCACCACCATCACCATCCCCATCACCGCCACCATCACCATCACCACCACCATCACCACCACCATCACCATCACCACACCATCACCACACCATCACCAACACCATCATCACCACCACCACCACCACCACCACCACCACCACCACCACCACCACCACCACCATCACTCCACCACCACCACCAACACCATTCCATCACCATCACCACCACCACCACCACCACCACAACCACCACCACCACCACCATCACAACCACCTCCATCACCACTCCACCACCACCACCACCACCACCACAACCACCTCCATCACCACTCCTCCACCACCACCACAACCACCACTACTACTACCACTTCTACTTCTGCCTCCTCCAGTACTACCACATCCATTACCACGACCACTACTACCACCACTCTTAACCCCTACTACCACCAAGATATTTCTTAGGACTAGTAGTTAAATTTTAGTAAAGAATCCTTGGGATTTTTTAATGTTGTTGTTTTAGTACATAAAGATTTTTACTCAGTATAACCTTTTTGTCAAATATTTGTTCTCATCAAAGCCTCAAAGAAAAATAATTTGCAGAGAAACTGATGAGGCGATCAAGAAAAAGCTGCATAAAAGGCTTGTTTGTTTGTCCGTCTTTTATATATAATGCATTGAGTTCTGGAGCAAAAGCAAAGAAGTAAACAATGTTAGGGGGAAAATTATCAACGTTAATTTATTAACCTATTACGGGATTAAAGCACATTATTCCCATACATTCGCTGAGAAGATTCCAGTGAACTCTAATATATAAAGTATGGGAACGTTGCTCTCTCTCCTTCTCTCTCTCTCTTTCTCTCTCTCTCTCTCCTTCTCTCTCTCTCTCCTTCTCTCTCCCTCCTCTCTCTCTCCTTCTCTCTCTCTTCTCTCTCTCTCTCTCTCTCTCTCTCTCTCTCTCTCTCCTTTTTCTCTCTCTCTCTCTCTCTCTCTCTCCTTCTCTCTCTCTCTCCTTCTCTCTCTCTCTCTCTCTCTCTCTCTCTCTCTCTCTCTCTCTCTCTCTCTCCTTTCTTTTGTTACTTTTATCAGACTGCAGAGTCTCTTCCTGTTTATTGAGAGCCACATCGTTTACGAGTCGACTCCATCACAGCGAGAGGAGAATGTCGACAAGAGCGAAACATCGGTAATTAGATTTCCCTCTATGAGTGGCTACGTTTAGAACCCAGTTTGGACAAGCACGTGTTCAGAAACTTTTAAATGTACTGCAAC
>JAWQFJ010000858.1:112515-165500 GCA_034096865.1 Theodoxus fluviatilis | reverse complement strand
TGTCCCTACGAGCTCCTACCCTCTCCTCCCCCCCATTACACACACCATTCTCCCCCCTCCCTTCTTTACCCTCCCTCTCTCCCCCCCATACTCTCTAGACTTCACTCATACCACCATCAAACCAACACCCACCCCCCCCCATTTCACCACCCCCCCCCCCCCACCCCCGATTAGCCCCGTAGAGAGTAATTAATATAGGTGGATACCGATCCCTGCGTGTGAGGATCTGAAGCGCGGAGTGGAAGAAGAGGGGGGTGGGGGGATAGAGGTGCTGCGAGGGGAGGGGGCGTCCACCGGGAGTTTCGTGGTAGTGGTTGGAGTAGAGTAGAGAGGGGGAGAATTGAGAAGAGAGAACTTATGGAGTTTTGAAAATCAACTTCTAATCGCAGGTTTTAAAAATATTAATATTTACATGGGGGGGGGGGGAGGGGGGGGGGGGGGGGGGGGCGGGGGCCCGGGCGAAGAAAATTCCATGCCTCTAGGCCCAGAATAGTGGAATGCACTTGAATTTTTTTTTGGTCGTCGTCCTGGCAGAGAGGTAGAAGAAGCTAATCGGATTTGAAAGAGCTGAAAATATTTTCTGAAAATGATACTACTTGTCAGTTTTGAACTGCGAATAAGCGAGCATGAAAATTATCAAGAGGCTGCTGAGTGTGAAACTGTTCAACACTGACACAGTTTCTTCTCACGAATTCCAACGCGTGTAACTCTTGAATGTGATACGTCTATCTGAGCTGGGGGCGAACAAGTACATACCTTACAAGTATTTGTTATACAGTATTTACCATACAAGTATTTACCGTACACGTACTTACAATACAAGCACTGACAATACGAGTACATACCATACAAGTACTTACCAGACAAGTACTTTATATACCATGTAAGTACTGACCATGCAAGCAAGTACTTACCATACAAGCACTTACCATTCAAGTACTTACCATACAAGTACTTACCATTCAAGTACTTACCATACAAGTACTTACCATACAAGTATACTTATCTGCAATTTGTAATAGCAATGTAGGTCTCGTTGATTTGCTGGAGACATATATGCATGATATCTATATTAATAAGTTAATCATCCTTCTTTCAAATGTTGTCATATCGCACTGGATTGATGAAAAGTTGTGTTGAGGTAATTGAAACGTCACGAAATCTTTAAAGCATCGCTCTCCTCCTCCCCTACCCCCCCCCCCCCCCCCCCAAACAGTTTGTTTCGCCATAAATGTGCATTCATTCATTCATTCATTCATTCATTCATTCATTCATTCATTCATTCATCATTCATTCATTTTTCCGTTTATTATATTCTTTCTTTCACCATCTATCTATCTGTCTGTCTGTCTGTCTATCTATCTATCTATCTATCTATCTATCTATCTATCTATCTATCTATCTATCTATCTATCTATCTATCTATCTATCTATCTATCTATCTATCTATCTATCTATCTATCTATCTATCTATCTATCTATCTATCTATCTATCTATCTATCTATCTATCTATCTATCTATCTATCTATCTATCTATCTATCTATCTATCTATCTATCTATCTATCTATCTGTCTGTCTGTCGTGCCTGTCTGTCTGTCTTTCGGAAAATGGATTTTTCTCATCTGTCCGCCCATACCCCCCCCCCCCCCCCCCTCTCCCTCCCTCCCTCCCTCCCTCCCTCCCTCCCTCCCTGTGTCTATATATATATATATATATATATATATATATATATATATATATATATATATATATATATAAAGTACATGCGCATGCGCTCGCCTGCGCGCACGGGGCAGCATGAACATATTGTTAAGTCAAGCACCGAGTTGTTGTCTGAGGTCTCCTCTTCCTCCCTCCGGCATTCTTACTCCTTCCTGCAGTCTTCCTCCTTCCTGAACTCTTCCTCCTTCCTGAACTCTTCCTCCTTCCTGAACTCTTCCTCCTTCCTGCATTCTTCCTCCTTCCTGCATTCTTCCTCCTTCCTGCAGTCTTCCTCCTTCCTGCAGTCTTTCTCCTTCCTGCATTCTTCCTCCTTCCTGCAGTCTTCCTCCTTCTTGAACTCTTCCTCCTTCCTGCATATTTCCTCTTCCTTTTCCTCTTCCTCCCTCCGGCATTCTTCCTCCTTCCTGAACTCTTCCTCCTTCCTGAACTCTTCCTCCTTCCTGAACTCTTCCTCCTTCCTGCATTCTTCCTCCTTCCTGCATTCTTCCTCCTTCCTGAACTCTTCCTCCTTCCTGAACTCTTCCTCCTTCCTGCAGTCTTCCTCCTTCCTGCAGTCTTCCTCCTTCCTGCAGTCTTTCTCCTTCCTGCATTCTTCCTCCTTCCTGCAGTCTTCCTCCTTCTTGAACTCTTCCTCCTTCCTGCATATTTCCTCCTTTCTGAACTCTTCCTCCCTCCGGCATTCTTCCTCCTTCCTGAACTCTTCCTCCTTCCTGCATTCTTCCTCCTTCCTGCAGTCTTCCTCCTTCTTGAACTCTTCCTCCTTCTTGCATATTTCCTCCTTTCTGAACTCTTCCTCCTTCCTGCATTCTTCCTCCTTCCTGCATTCTTCCTCCTTCCTGCATATTTCCTCCTTCCTGAACTCTTCCTCCTTCCTGAACTCTTCCTCCTTCCTGAACTCTTCCTCCTTCCTGCATATTTCCTCTTTCCTGAACTCTTCCTCCCTCCGGCATTCTTCCTCCTTCCTGAACTCTTCCTCCTTCCTGCATTCTTCCTCCATCCTGAACTCTTCCTCCTTCCTGCATTCTTCCTCCTTCCTGCAGTCTTCCTCCTTCCTGCATTCTTCCTCCTTCCTGCAGTCTTCCTCCTTCTTGAACTCTTCCTCCTTCCTGCATATTTCCTCTTTCCTGAACTCTTCCTCCCTCCGGCATTCTTCCTCCTTCCTGAACTCTTCCTCCTTCCTGCATTCTTCCTCCTTCCTGAACTCTTCCTCCTTCCTGCATATTTCCTCCTTTCTGAACTCTTCCTCCTTCCTGAACTCTTCCTCCTTCCTGCATTCTTCCTCCTTCCTGCATTCTTCCTCCTTCCTGCATATTTACTCCTTCCTGAACTCTTCCTCCTTCCTGAACTCTTCCTCCTTCCTGAACTCTTCCTCCTTCCTGCATATTTCCTCTTTCCTGAACTCTTCCTCCCTCCGGCATTCTTCCTCCTTCCTGAACTCTTCCTCCTTCCTGCATTCTTCCTCCATCCTGAACTCTTCCTCCTTCCTGCATATTTTCTCCTTCCTGAACTCTTCCTCCTTCCTGCAGTCTTCCTCCTTTCTGTATGCTTGTGGCTGTATTGGGAGCTCCCTAGCTGCATTCCATCACGTAGGCAGATGCAGGTGCAGGTGCAAGGTCGTCAGACTCCAGACAGGCTGTGCACTGCACTAATTTGCAGTGTAGTGCATTCTTGTAGTGCATTCTTGTAGTGCCGTCTCGTAGTGCCATTTCGTTGTGCAGTCGCGTCCACTGTAGTGAAGCTTGCGTCCATCATATGCCCCACACGACCCCCTCCTCTCCCTCCAGACCCTCTCCTCATCACCACACGACCCCCTCCTCTCCCTCCAGACCCTCTCCTCCTCACCACACGACCCCCTCCTCACCCCCCAGAACTCTCCTACCTCCATACCCTCTCCTCCCCCCCAGACCCTCTCCTCCCCCCATACCTCCCCTCCATACCCTTTCCTACCCCCCAGACCCTTTCCCCCCCCCCCCCCCCGACCCTCTCCTCCCCCACCGACCTTCTCCTCCTCACGTACCCTTTCCTCCCTCATACTCTCTCCTACCGCCCATACTCTCTCCTGCCCCCCAGACCCTCTCCTCCCCCCAGACCCTCTCCTCCCCCCTGACCTTCTCCTCCTCACGTACCCTCTCCTCCCTCGAACCCTCTCCTCCCACGTACTCTCCTCCTTCCCCTCCCCCCGCCCCCCCCCCCCCTCCCGCCCGCCCGCTGTACCTTTGTGAACATATCTTCCGTATTGAAACTCGCCCACGGTTCTGCTTTGCTGTCAATTTCTTGCACTTTTCTGCTCCAATAAAGGCGTTTGATACGTAAGAGGCTCTGTGGCCGAGTGGTTAGCGCGCTGGACCTACAGTCGCTTGCGGCCAGTGGGTACTGCGTTCGAAGCTGCGCGGTTTCAGAGTTGCATCCTTGAGCAAGATGCTTAACTCGCATTGTTTCTCCCCACCCAGGAGTAAAACCGGGTACCTGTGAGGGCAATATTGGCAAAAACGTTGTGCGATTAACCCTTGTATGCGGCCAAGCGCCAGCATCGGGTTGGAATACTCGGGTTGGTGCTGGTACCTGACTGTGTGCGTCTTAAATGTCTGTCACTATGTTTGTTGTGAGGTACCAGTGAGGATTGATGAAGATGCCCAGTGATCAGGGGGTAAAGTGTAAGCGTTTGAGACCCAGACAAAGGGTGTAAGTCGCTATAAAAAACCCACACCTTTACCTTTAACTAATTCTTTATCTTGTATTAAGTATACTCACGGACATAAGAAAAGCGAAAAAGTTAGTCCGCCTTCGCCATATCCTAACACGTCCGTATGCTTCATCAATGCAGAATATGCACTCATCTGTGAACACCACACGTCCCCACTGTTGCCTGCGCCAGTTGATACTAGCCTGAGCCGACTGGAGACGAGCCTGGCGATGACGATGAGTCAGCACTGGTCCTGGAGCTGGACGACGGTTTAGTAGCCCGTTCTCCTTGAGGCGACGGCGCACTGTCCTGGCGCTGACTCGACGTTGGGCATTGCCTGGAAAGTTTGCTGATGTGGAAGTCGCCTTTAGGAACTTTTCTTGCCGATGGCTTCTTAAAATGTAGCGGTCTTGCCGAGGGGTCGTAGCTCGAGGCCTGACTGACCGTGGTCCATCAGCAACCGTGCCAGTCGCCTGGAAACGGTGCTCTAGACGGTAGATAGTCGAGAGATGAACATTGAATAGGTTTGCGACTCTTCTGTGAGGAACACCAGCCTCCAAATGACCAAGCGATCGGTTGCTTTTTCATGCGCTATTCTTGGCATCGCTGCTGAGGACGGATGAAAAGGAAAGAGAAAATTTTCACGCCTGCTTTTTATTGAGGTACAACCCCTGAATACTGCTACAGCAAGCAAATTTTTCTGCACAACTTGCAAGTGCCTCCCATGAGGCGATCACCGTGCCGCATTTGACCGTCCATTGCCACTGTAAACAGAACGCTGTGCACGAAATGTGCACGTTGTACGGTAGTTAAGAGTGCAATGCATAGGCACTGTACGCAAAATATCTCAAGATTGTATTTTAAATATTAAAAATACACACTAACTTTTTCGCGTTTCTTATGTCCGTGAGTATATTATATGTAAATGATTCAAATAATAAAATACAACTTTTCTTTGAAGTTCCATTTCCTTGTGAATGAAGTTTTCATTGCAAATACAGTGTGATACGGTAACATTCCGATTCGACACATTGCAATCTATCGCAATTACAATTCAGTCCAATGCTATGTACACAAAACGACAACTACTAAGCATTAAAATGCAATGCAGTACAGAGCTATTTAATGTAATTTAATGCAATGCAATAGTGCTCAACACAATCATGTGTGGTATGAAATATGAATAGAACGCATTAAAATGTCGTTCCTAGTCTTATTGTTGTAAGAAATAAGTAGATACGTATATCACACTCATTCAGTATTTGGAGAGAAAGAAAATTTTTATACTAACTGAAATTAAATATTTTAAAATCATCGTTGTACGGGAAGGTAGTCTAAGAATATAATATATTGAGTTCCGGTTTGAGCATTTACAGATATGATCGAGGACTGGATCTCGGAATACTAGAATAGGTCAAAATAAAACCAACCAACAATTTTTTCTCTCCATTTATTGAGCACTCTGTAATGTGTTGTAGTCTACTGACCGAAAACATTTTGCGCATACACACACCCACACACACACACACGCGCGCTCGCTCGCGCAGAAACACACATACGAGTCGTACACACACACACACACACACGCGCGCGCGCGCGCGCGCGCGCGCGCGCGCGCACTCACGCGCAGAAACTGACACACACGAGTCGTACACACACACACACACACACACATACACAAACACACAAACACACACACGCGCGCGCGCACGACGTACAAAACACCCTCACGAAGAGAGAGAGAGAGAGAGAGAGAGAGAGACAGACAGACAGACAGACAGACAGACAGACAGACAGACAGACAGACAGACAGACAGACAGACAGACAGACAGACAGACAGACAGACAGACAGACAGACAGACAGACAGACAGACAGACAGACAGACAGACAGACATACAGACACAGAGAGAGAGAGAGAGGAACAGGGACAGAGAGACAGTAACACACACACATACACACACACATACACACTTGCACACACGCACACACGCACGCACACACACACACACACACTTGCACGCACGCACACTCGCGCACGCGCACACACGCACGCTCACATACACACACACACGCACATACGCACACACACTCGCCAACACACACGCACACACACTCACCAACACATACGCACACACACTCACCAACGCACACACACACACATATGCTTGGTGGAGTCGGGGGAAAATCTGGTGGCTGCCAATGACGCATCTCTGCTGGTTCTCGGTCCAGCGCTGTCCAGCTCCAAGGGAGGTAACCCAGTACAGCCTCCCTCGTGTATGTCTGCTCGCCCCATCAGAGCGAGTCTAGTTTCGAGTCGAGCATGGTGCCCCCAGATAGGCCTACCTCCATGTTAGGGTAGGGAGGAAGCGAGGGTGGAGGGAGATAATCTGCCATTATTGTGTTGGGTCCACACCCCGTTCCCAGCGTCCCTCCCTGGCAAGCGATGGCGGATCGGGTTTTGACAACAGGGCTGCCATTTTGCTGGGAACGGGCTCTGATGCCTTTCCAAGCTGGCTGCTCGCAGTGACACGTCGCGGCGCCGGCGTTGTTGGATTGGATTTATTTGTAGGAAAATATCATCAATCTGAGATTGTTACAAAGGCAGGGGGCAAATAAACCCTTCTTCCCCGGGCCTCTCTCCCTGCTATCGCTCCGGGGAGCCGACCTTGCGAGTGTAGCGCCTGCAACGAGGAAAGCTGCCGACCCCGGTGTTTTTAATTGTGCTCTATCTCTCCTGGATTTCTCTGTTTATTTTCACGTGGCGACACCTCCCCCTGACCCTCCATGATCGCAGCAGGAATGGTTTTCCTTCATGTCCAAATACTGGGCGTCCCTCAACGACTGAGGTTAATTAGACACGTCTGCAGGCCCCGCTGGCCGTCTGGCATTTTGACGTAAATATTTCGAGACTGGGAGGAAGCAAAACGTGTATGACAAACACTTACAAACACTCACGTTCTGTATCGGCCTTGCGTTCTCATTCGGTGTCCGTTTTCCCCTCACAAGTCACGGACTGTGCGACCTCATCATGCAGACATGTCGGTTGCTGACGATTCAGCTGCCATTGCATGCACGTCTGAGTTACGGATTTCAGTTGAGAGCGGACAGCATTGTTGACTTTCTAACTGCCTCTGAGCTGGCAGATGGCGGTGCATGCATGACCGTACCGCATGAGTTTCAATTGAGAGCTTAGGGTATCGCTCAATTTCTGAGCGCGGAACAAGCGGTGCATGCATGACCTTACCGTACGAGTTCGTGAAGAGCTGAGGGTATTTCTGAATTTCTAACTTTCCTCTGAGCTCGATCTGCAAGGGCTGTGCGAGATTCAAGCTGATGCTTCTGACATTAATTTTAGTTTGCTTCCCGCTATTGTCAAATGCGAAGTGGGGAGATCGTGTTCCTGCTGGACTCCGGGAACACACCAAGGAAAGCTATTATTCAGAACATAAATTTCCGAATAGGACGGGGGCTAAGTTTGATGAACACTTGAAGGTTATCAAACTTGCGACCTATTGGATTGTGCTCGTCCGCTTTGGACATTTCGTGTTTATCGTGTGACGTACAGCTAAACTTTTACTTTTTTCTACTTTCTGTATCAGCATTCAATGGACGTGAAGATTGATTGTATTTATAACATGCGTCTTCCTGCGTCTGATATTAATGTAGTCATGACACTTCCTTTCTTTGAGGAAAAAAAATCCTCATGTTATCGTGTATATCCGCGTGTGAACTTTCACTTTTCCCACCATATTTGTGTCCAACTGCCAAAGTCCTTGCTTTCGTTATCCATGAATTCGGGCTGTTAAGTCACGGAAGCATTGCTTTTGACATAACTGTGACATGATTTAATCGTGCAGATGAAAACTGACTGACTCTTTGTATTAACTCTCGGGCGGAGAGAATTGGAAGAAACAAAAATGAAGCTGGCTAAGGTTTTTTATTTGCAATAACGACGCGCGCGTTTTCTGATATGATGATGTATGCATGTCTCTTTGCATGTTTCCAAACACTCTGAAAAGTGTGTATCGGAAAGAAGCATGAAAGCAACCAGCTCGCCTACTCGTATGTTCTCAGATCAGGAGACGTCTTGCATTTACGCCTGAAGTGATATGATCATCACCTTTGATTCGACGATTTATGCTTTCTGAAAGCGTTATGTTATGAAGTGATCATGTTGTATGATCGCGGTAAAATAATAGAACTGTATAGTAATTTACAGTCATCGCATACAGGGTTTGAGCATGAAACGATTATTTTTAACTGACGGCAGGTGGGTTATGATTAGCACATCCATGCTGGTTTTACTGGTGCACGCGGACTGTTGATGACGATCTGCAGTGGGGAACAGGAGTGCAGGAAGAGGGTGGAACTTGTCTACGTGGTGAAACCCTCGTCGGCGTCCACATAGCCCACACTGGAATTCTGCAAGAGCAGCCCCGGCCACCAGCGCCAGCACAGCAGCAGCAGCAGCAGCAGCGAGGAGCGGTGGCGATGCTGGCGAAACGCTCTGGCACAGCATCGCTGCCAAAGTAAACAAGAGTGAAGATGTTTTGGCGGACTCAAGATGGAAAGCTGCTACTGGCCGTGCCCCCAGATTAATCAAGCCGCACGACATTAGCCATCTCTCGCCCTCCCCTCGGGCATCGCTCTTTATGAAGTCTTTTACTCTAACATCACACACACACACACACACACACACACACACACACACACACACACACACACACTTCCCTCGCTACTTTTACGTACTCTCCCCCCTCCCCCTTCCGCTATTCCTCTCAACCTACCCTACCCCCTCCCCTACCCGGCATCCACCACCACCCCTTCCCCCCTTCTTTCTGCACAGCCAGTCCCCTCCTCTTTCCTCATTTATCGCGGGGGATTTGTGCTAATTAAGCCACGAATGCGACAGCAGTTATCTGCCTTTGGGTGCTGGACTTCGTCACCAGGGGGCACCTGGGCCGCACGCGTGAGAAATCGCCGCGCGAGGAGATTCTCGCGAGAGCCGTTCTTCATCAGGAAGGAGAAGGGCAAAATAAACAGACGTGTCTTCCGACTTGGTTACCAAGGGGAGCGATGGGTGGGATGGTGGACTTGGGGGTGGGGTGGGGTAGTGGGGAGGGGGTTGTGGAGAGAGAGCGTTGAAGTAATGAGGGTGGGGGTGGGGGGGAGTGAGGTGAGAAGGGACAGCGTATAGGAGGAGAGGGGGAACAGAAAGTTCTGGGACTACAAATGCCAGGAACATGTAATGCTACAAGACGGTTATAGAGGGGGAAGGAAAAGAGTAGGCACGTAGACTGAATGAGTTTTTTTAAGCGAGCATGATCAAAGACTAGGGAGACAAAAGAGGGAAAGGGAGGTGGCAGAGGGGGGAATGGGAAAAACATGAGGAGAGGGGTACGAGGGGTAGGAGAAGGGGGTGGACTGTTAATTGAGGGTGCGAAGTTCAGGGCAGTGTACATGCCACAGACAATTGATATATGGAATTCAGGGGGAAATCAGTCTTCAATTTCAGAGTTGGTTTGGTGCACATGGGCTTTCTGTTAATCACCTCGTCGCCTCTGCCCTATCTCGTGTTTGGCAGATGTCCTATATCTTCATACTATTCTTGTTGGTTATGGATGCTGTGTAGTGGGCTTGCAGAGTAACAGACAAAGATAATTATTTGTAAAGGAGATCCGGCTAGCTAGCACTCATGGATACGCACGTATACGTGCACACACAATCACATTCACCTGAGAGAGAGAGAGAGAGAGAGAGAGAGAGAGAGAGAGAGAGAGAGAGAGAGAGAGAGAGAGAGAGAGTTAAAAGAGTAATGTTAGTATTTCGAATAATTATATCACTCTCAGGTTTTGGTGATTACTACATGTAAATGTACATGCTCGCATGTTCAGTATTCGAACGTACATGGGGTTTTTGTTCGTTGGTGGTGCCAAAACTGTTTCATATTTATTATGTAAACCGCAGTTTGGACAGTGTGAAAGTAAGTTTCCATGGCACAGAACTGAGCGTCATCAATTTTCACTTTGGTTCCTTTGATCTTTTTTGATTCTTGATGGCTTGAATTGTCAGATACTTGTTCCTGTCAAAAGTATACCTTCCTTGTATTCTGAGACATTTCGTGTCGTGTTCTTGTCTTCGATATGTAACTTTCGATTCGTCAGCGTTCATTTGCATTCATATTGTTGATGGTGTTGAGACATACAGTATTTGAAAGTGTGTGTGTGCGCGCGCGCGACTATATGTGTGCGCGCGCGCGCGTGTGTGCTCATCTTGTCACATGCCGTATGCCAAGTTTTAAAATAGGCGTGTGTATAAGCATTTTATCACTGTGGGCCTTGCTTGAAGCGATAGCTGTTTCTTTTGAGATGGTGGCCAGTCTGAATGGCGTTGTTTCAGTGAGAACGTTATTTTCTAACGTCATTTTAACAGTTTTGGTAGTACTTCATTTCCGTCATGGGCAACCTTTCTTCTACGGCGTTTCCTCACAGACTACTTTATCATTGCTACTTTATTTAAAAAATGTCAAGCCCTGGTAACCTAACAAACGACTCCTATGAGCAATTAGATTTTTTGCGGGTTTGATTTTTTATGTCAAAACACTGTTTGGGCATACAAGTAGAAAGACTCGTACACATACATTATCTGCATGCATCTTGTAGTCTTGTTAAGCAGCCCACCTACAAAATGTACTTGCCAGAGATGATGTCATATTAAGTTGAATGAGTTTATTATACGTGTATCATTCCTAATATTCACAACTGGATTATTTTCATCGATGTATATTTGAGGGGTGATATTGGCTAACTATGGATGGGCACTATGGATGGGCGTAGTTATTCTTATTTTGCTTCGTGATGCTTTGTTGACTTAATTTCGGTGTACAGTGTATAAGAATATATTCTTCCTTTGGCAATCGTTACAATTACAAAGTGCTTGTATGTTACTGTACTGAAGTTCTTATCACACGTGTATTTTCCTCGCGATATCCCAAGGTTTGATCGTAGTTGTTTCGATCCATGTTCAGTATTCTTGGTTTGAACATGTGCTAAGGACCTGCAAACTCGCTTGCAGAAGCAGTAGGTAGAACTCCACTCCACCAAATGCATTTGCTTCTGCCATTTAGAATTTCATTAATGAAAACTTGTATATGATATGGAATATTTCCAATAAATTTCTTTAATGTGCTCAGTGGTTGCCAGACATATTTAAACTAATCTGAATTTGTTATTATGAAAAATCAAATTGGCATTGGTTAGATACTGCTTTTTCATTCACAGCGAATGCTTGGTTTTCGGTTTAGCCGGCCAGATAGATTGTAGGATAAACATAGGCTGTCTGTACCCGCTGGCACTACTCAGGATTGCACTAGGGTGGCTTTTCCCATGATCGTAAATTCGGCCTGGCCTTCATTAATCTCTTGCCGCGATGGCTTCGAATAAAAAAAAAATGACTCTTTTCCCCTTTAAGATGAAACGTAGCCCAACTCCTGAATAATGGTAGTGAGCGAGGTGCGATTCATGGCTTATTTGAAGTAAAAGCCAGTCGCCCGCCCGATTTTTCGAGATCTCATCCATGGTTCTGTGAAAATTTTCCCCATTCACTGGAGCACTCCCCATTCAGGTCGTACCATGAGCCATTCAACAGATCACGAGATCAAATGTAGTCCCCGTGTGGAAATCCTGATTGTGATAGTAATGCTTCTATTTTGCGTTGTGTTCTATCATTTGTCCATGGTTGCCTTGTTGCAGGTTGTTGCTATGACAGAGTGCCATTTGGAATGTGTACAAGTTAGAAAATATAGATAAAGTGTTTAATTAATGAATAAATCAGGGTCTGAGGAAGACGTTGTGTATATGTGTGTGTGTGTGTGTGTGTGTGTGCGTGCGTGCGTGCGTGCGTGTGTGTGTGTGTGTGTGTGCGTGTGTGTGTGTGTGTGTGTGTGCGAGCGCGCGCGAGCGTGTGAGGACCACAAGCACAAAAAACTAGTAATCTGTGTATTTTGTTTCAATACCTTGTTACTGCAACTTCTTTCCTCTCTCTTTTCCCTACAGGCGGATGTTCCCCACGTTCCAGGTGCGACTGTTCGGGCTGGACCCCGGCGCAGACTACATGGTGATGATGGACTTCGTGCCGTGTGACGACAAGCGCTACCGCTACTCCTTCCACTCCAGCTCCTGGGTGGTGGCGGGCAAGGCTGACCCCCACATGCCCGGGCGCATCCACGTCCATCCCGACTCCCCATGCAAAGGCCAGCAGTGGATGAAGCAGATCGTCTCCTTCGACAAGCTCAAGCTGACCAACAACCTGCTGGACGACAATGGACACGTGAGTACAGAGGAACTGTTGCGTCAGAGTGGCCAGTCGTTGGAAATGGGGCACTTGTTCCTTGACCCCTATTGCCTCCATTGCTACAACCGTGACGATGCATTGCTACATGACCAGCCACTCCCTAAACATTCTCCGTACTGCTTGTTCATCTATCTATCCGTTTGTCCGTCCGTCCGTCCGTCCGTATGTCCGTTCGTCTGTTTTCAGTGTGTGTGTTTATGTGTGTGTGTGTGTGTGTGTGTGTGTGTGTGTGTGTGTGTGTGTGTGTGTGTGTGTGTGTGTGAGTGCGTGCGTGTGTGTGTGTGTGTGTGTGTGTGTGTGTGTGTGTTTACGTCTGTGTATATGTGTGTTTACGTGCGTGCGTGTGTGTGTTTGCTCGAGAAAGAATTAAATATAGTGACCTTGACTGACTCCTGTGCAATCAAATGCAATTATTTAACTCGACAGGATTTTGGCAATGTCAAAGAACACCACGATAAAACACAATGGAGATCATTCTATTCGTGCGGGTTCTAGCTGTGGTTGGAAAAGAGGTCCCAATTCTAATGTGCGTCCTCAGGTAATTTGCATTGATTTGCATTGATTTGCACACAGGGCAGGGCCTCTATGCCATGCTACCTTTACGACCCTTTGAGAGAGCCCCACCCGCAACGTTCTGTCCGATTGTCCACAAATGAGTTGCTGGACTGCCGTCTAGTCGGTTACAATAAAAACACCTCGGAGAAAAGGGACAAGAGGAAACCCTACACACACATACATTTAATAAAAATGGTAGTAACAATAGCAAAATATAACACAAATAATTGTAAGGACAGGAAACAAAAATACACACCAAAAAAGTTGGCCGTCGGCTGTATCCTTCAAGGACACAAAACAACGACACAAGTAAATTGCAATTTTTACAATAAGAAAAAAGAGAAAGAATGTTTACATGATGTATGAAGCCATGCAGACGAATGCGAGGACAGATTTTGCTCTCCTGTAAAATGCTACAATTATTTGTGTTATTATGTTGGTATTGTTTCTATTACTTTTAATATTACATATGAATGTTTGTATGTTTTCCCCAGTGTTCCTTTTCTTTGGGGTGTTTTTATTAAAACATGTTATAAACCTGAGCAGCACAACATATGTGAATGATGCCCTTCAGTGGAATTCCAGACCGTGGGAGGCGAGACTGTCCAGAGCTCACACTATATCTGGGGAACGGTCATCCTCTTGTCATTGAGCGATGGGACTCTCACTCCTCAATCAAGAAAAGACATGAAAAATATTCATTTCTCCTCTTGAATTTGGGCAGCGCCTTTGAGCAGTACTCTAAAAATAGCGCTATATATCCATTCGTTCATTCGCCCGATGACGACATCTAGTTCCTCGGGTCCGAGTATCACTGAGAAGGACGTATGTGGCCCCACGCCCTCTGGCGACTGTGTAGGCCAGTCCTTGAGCGACACGCTCTGGCACACATTGGGCGTGGGATTCTCTGGTAGGGGGGCATGGCGCCACTGGGAAGCCGGTGCTTTCCTCCGTCTGTGCTCGTTCTCCACGGCCCCTCGTCAAAGATCCATGATAGGATTTTACTATAATCTACCTGTTTCGAAGGCCTCAGCGTCATGCATTAAGTATGTTCACATAAAGAAATATCACAGGAAGAAGAGGGAGTGTCTAGTTCTCCGCTGGTATTAATGTTGAAATAATGCGTATCGCTCTCAACGGGAGAGGCTCTCTATGTCATCTCAATCTCATTTAGGTGGCATTTGTTACACAAGTATACGTACGTGTGCATGCTGTAGGCTCCAATGAGGACAAGTGTGTCTCGTGTATACGTCACGTCTCTGTGCGTCGCCTGCGTCATTTTATTTCGGCAGTCTGACGTTTGGTACTGTTGACTTTGTTCTAGTGTCAATGCTGCTGATTGCATTTTAGTAAAACTATATATCATCGTCTTTCCCATTGAAACGCATGAATCGGTACAAACTACCTTCAGAATCTCTCTTGTCGGTTCAGCTCGTTCTTTACACCCAGCCTGCAAAACACAACACTGGCTGCATTTACGAACCCTGAACCGCTGCTGTGAAACAAACGATTCTGATGCCATCACCGCGAGAACGGAGAGCAAATCGCAACGTTCCGTACTTGTTCTGACACCTTGCGTGTCAATGATGATGATGATGATGATGATGATGATGACGAGTATAATAGTTCCTGTTCTTGTTATCGTTATGTTGTTGCTCTATGTGTCCTCATGATTCGATATATTCGAGTCGTTGGCACCAAACTGTCAGCGATGTCCGGTGATCGTTGTTCTGTCGATGGCACTTTTGTACGCTTCTGACAAAAATTCATGTTGTCGCTGGAGAGGAACCTCTCTGTAGCAATGAATTCCTCCCGTCTTCCTGTGCGACAGCTGCTGCAACTCTACGGCCAGACCAGATGCTCAGCACGGAGTGCTTGTACTGCACGCTATGAACCGTTTTCCAAAGATGTTCTCAACCACTACCCCATCCCCGCATTTTGCCCTTCCATTTATTACACCCACGCACCCACGCACGCACACACACACACACACACACACACACACACACACACACACACACACACATACATACACACACACACACACACACACACAGACACACACACACACACACACACACACACGTATGTGCCACGCTCCCATCCACCACCACCCATAACTCGGGTTTCGTCCACTGCAACTCGAAATGACGTCTATTCTGCTTCTTGGCCGAGTCTGACACGTGACGCGTCACCACCAAAGGGCTTCTTTTTGTGGGGCTGGGTGTCAAAGGTCGCCAGAACACGTGGCCTACGTGCAAAAGCGAGAAGGCACGTGGGTCGCAGCCGGCAGCGTCCCCTCTGTTTCCTCTCGCAAATTAAGCGGCGACATAAACAGCGCGGCTACGTGTAAACAGAGAGAATCCGACCCGGGTTGCAGTGGCAGGGAGGGCCGTGACTAACGTTCTCCACCGACCCCAAAGGCCCTCTGCAGGAGAAGGATGGGTGAAGGTGGTAGGGAGGAGTGGGTTAGGTAGGGGTGGAGGGATGGAAAGAATGGAGTGGGAGAGGGGTGAGGAATGTGTGTGTGTGTGTGTGTGTGTGTGTGTGTAAGTGAGAGTGAGAGTGAGTGAGAGAGAGAGAGAGAGAGAGAGAGAGAGAGAGAGATATAGATGTCCCCATGTCATTCGATTTTCCCTCCCGTCTTCGCCTTCGCCACCCCTTTCCCTCCCAGCTGTCCCCATTCTCCACATGTACACGTGTTGTGCAAGCCAACTCGGGAGAGCAAGAAGAGGTTGAGAGAGTTATGCCGTCTTCATTAGGCCGTGGAAGCGGTTAATGTGGTGGTGTGTCGGCGGCATCAGCTAGGTTGAAAACATCATGGCGATTTATAGCCCATCATCAATTAGACTAGTTCCCCTGAGACTGTAAACCGTTTAGAAGCCAACAGACCATTAGTACCGGGGAACGTTATTGAGGCGTATCGAAACCGACGTCACGGGAATTCGTACCACATTGCGATGGTATGTTTATCTGAAAATGACCTAAAGTGTCAAACTAGCCCTTTTTGACTCGCATGCGAAGCAAAAGTGAGTCTATGTACTGAGCCGTGTCGTCCGTCCGTCCGTCCGTCCGTCCGTCCGGGCGTAAAAAACTTAAACGTTGGATTTTTCTCGGAGACTATTAAGTCTATCAACACCAAATGTGGCATGATGGTGTATGATGACAAGGCCTCAAAAAACATACATAGTGACTTGACCTTGCTTCAAGGTCAAGGTCACAGGAGCCATAAATGTGGTCTCAAAAACAGTCATTTTTCACATTTTCCCAATTTTCTCCCACGTTATTGAGAATGGCGACCTTAGCTACAAGTGGTATATAGGTCAAAGCAAGCCCTATCTTTTGATACCAGTTTGGTTGACCTTGCTTCAAGGTCAAGGTCACAGGAGCTCTTCAAAGTTGGATTGTATACATATTTTGAAGTGACCTTGACCCTGAACTATGGAAGATAACTGTTTCAAACTTAATAATTATGTGGGGCACATGTTATACTTTCATCATGAGACACATTTGTTCACATATCATCAAGGTCAAGGTCACTTTGACCCTTATGAAATGTGACCAAAATGGGGTAGTGAACCACTAAAAGTGACTATATCTCATGGTAGAAAGTGCCAATAAGCACCATTGTGCTTTGTGTTGCATGACCTTGGATGACCTTGACCTTGGGTCAAGGTCACATGTATTTTGGTAGGAAATTGTGTAAAGCATTTCTTTGTGTGTGATGTCATTGGTAGGTTTAGTTGTTTGACCTTGACCTTGAAGGCCACCTGAAGGTCAAGGTCATATAAAGGTCAGGGTCAAGCATGTGAGTCGTATGGGCTTTGCCCTTCTTGTTTAAATAAAGAATATCGATATCGTGTTAGTTGGCTGTGTGTTGCTCAGACTGTTGCCGAGATATTAGGTTATCTTATGACACGTGTACGGTCATCTTCCATTACATTAGGCACAAACTGATCATGTAACAAATGTAAAATATTACACTAAAATGGTTGCCATGTACAATAATAATGAATGAATGACAAAATGTATATGTATGTATGCACATCTACCGCTATTAGCCATACAAAAAGGTTTGCTTACCTCAAGACCGACAGAGGGTGAAGAGGAGAGTATGGCTTGGAAGTATGGAATGTTCCGATTAATAAATGAGAGATGTTCATGCAACTCTGGCATCTTAAGAGATGGCCGTTGTGGTGGGCCAGACGGCTGTCATAGGTAATAATGAAAGAAATCATACCTGGCAATCATACCCATAAAGAAAGTCTCATTCGCCGCGCGTAGCACCATAGGATCCTATGCAATGAACATAGTCGTTGACGACCCGTAGGTTCATGTGATGCTAGGTTTTTAAATAATTCTCCTTGCTGTATGGATGGAAGAACGATTTCAGAGATGTAGCTTGAGTACTTTTTAAAGGTGATTTTTCAATATACATCTAGTTTCCTGCGATTCCAGGGTAAGATGCACAAATAATATACTGCGTCTTGAATGAGTTGAATTGTCGCGTGTTCTTGATGTTATTATGGAAATTGTCGCGTGTTCTTGATGTTATTATGGGATGTCAGTGCATAAATACACTAACTCCCTAAGTAAGGTTTTCAACAAAACCTGATTACCACTTCCTAGGGACAAAACAAACAAATGAACAACAACGAGTGGAATAAAAGACACTGAAGTAGAAGTAACTGTTAAAAAGAAATGAAAATTTAATCACAAGCAACAAGAGAGATAAAAATCCCAGCCCTCCCCAAAAACCCCCTCAGTAATTTTGCGACGAGAAGAATGGGCAAAACTGCCCACACACCCGCAAAACACAAAACCCACACACCCACCAACCCAGTTATCTGTAAAACACAAAGGACCCCTATCCACCTCGCACAGGCGAGGAGACAGTAACAAGATAACGTCCAACTCTCGGCGGCGCTGGCCTGGCCCCTGGCCCCGGCGAGATTCACAAGGGTGAATGAAAACAATGTCCAAACTCTGCTGGGCGAGAGTCACAAGAGATGAATGAAAACAATGTCCAAACTGCTGGGCGAGAGTCACAAGGATGAATGAAAACAATATCCAAACTCTGCTGACTGTCGGACCACTCGACAATTAGAAAAGACGACCCAAAGACAAGAAAGGGAGAGGTGCATTCACCTTACCAGAATTTGATTAACCGTCAGTCTCCCTCAACGTCCAGTCTCACGAGACTCCTCGAGAACCACGACTTGTGTCACAAAGACTCTTCCACCGCTTCTTGTGTCACGGTGGACTCCTCCACCACGACTTGTGTCACGAAGACTCTTCCACCGCTTCTTGTGTCACGGGGGACTCCTCCACCTCGACTTGTGTCACGAAGACTCTTCCACCGCTCCTTGTGTCACGGTGGACTCCTCCACCACGACTTGTGTCACGAAGACTCTTCCACCGCTCCTTGTGTCACGGTGGACTCCTCCACCACGACTTGTGTCACGAAGACTCTTCCACCCCGACCCACGTCGCTCTGTACAGTCCGCCCCTTGGACCTCAGATGAAGGGACGAGAAAACAAGGGGAAAAGGGGGAAGAAAAGGGAAGACGAAAAAGGCCTGCAATTAAACAAAGCAGACAATCACCAAAACGTGCCTCACTACACCAACAAGTCAACTCAAACACCGTCATGCCCCCATTCCTCTCAGTGCTCCTCACAACTCATTCAGAAGGCGAGAAAATTCCTGATACCCGTGGTTTTTCTCATTGACCAGCCCAACACACAATTACAGCAAAACAGGTAAAAATTCCTCTTACCCTGAATTACCGAGCTGACTTACTTGACATTACAGCTTAAAGGTTTACTTGGAGGAAAGTTACTGACTCTGTAATTAACAAAAGCGCTGCACTACACACAGCATACGAGTTAGCGCGCACCCACCTTCCTCACACGCGCGCTCGCATTTACTCGCACTCAAACACGCACCCTCACCTCATCAGGCCACGTCTGGTCACCTCAGCAGGCGATAGAAGAATGACTACGGCTCCCTCTCGGCGGGAAACCAGCACGGGTCCCTCGACCCCATCTCTTAATCACCCATAGAAAAAATATCCTGGTGGATCACGTGATGACGCTCACCCGCGTCAGCGCGGGTCAAACCCCCGCCCCTCCACACTAATTGGGAAACCCTTCCTAGACTCCTAGCCCCACAGCAACGAGGTTTAGATTTAGACCTATTCTAACTCCCTCCCAAAAATCTTATCTTGTCAAAATAGCATGCGACATGAATAAACACAATGCCAAGTATAAGATTACATGACATTTTAAAAGTAACCATCTCCGAGGTGGCCAATTTCAACAGATATATCTCGGCCCCGGCAAGAGGATGGCGAATGCTTTTCCGCAGAGGACAGCTAGCGACATAAAAGGTAAAATGTGATTATGCACAGCAACTTGTCATCCATGTCTGTCTCAAACCGCTTTATTTACACCCCGCGCCATCAACCACTCCACCTCCAGTGGTTTGCTCCTCAAGCGAGCAACCTTTGACCCCTATCGCCGAAGGTAAGCGAGAGTTCACTGGCTGAGTACGCTGGAAGTGTATACGGCGATTAGCATATACATTATATCTATCTATCTATCTATCTATCTATCCATCCATCTATCTATCTATCTATCTATCTATCTATCTATCTATCTATCTATCTATCTATCTATCTATCTATCTATCTATCTATCTATCTATCTATCTATCTATCTATCTATCTATCTATCTATCTATCTATCTATCTATCTATCTATCTATCTATCTGTCTGTCTGTCTGTCTGTCTGTCTGTCTGTCTGTCTGTCTGTCTGTCTGTCTGTCTGTCAAAGACGATTTTCCATTTAAACGTGTTTGTATGAGCAGAATCGTCAGTGCTGAAAAAGGTTACCTAATTAAGATAGTCATATTCTCACATGGAAATCAAGGAGATTTTGTTCAACGTCAAATGAAATTTTTAATAAGAAAGGTTCGCTACAGAAAGAGAAATGTGTAGATTTGGTATGCAACATATATGATGGTGCCCCACATACTGCACTGGACGAAAAAGATTGCAAGTGGACTATGTGAATTGGGATACGGTCATGTATATGGGTCAACAAGGTGTCGCAAACGAACAAACCTTTGTACGTAGCCTTAAACAAAGGTTACGAAATTGTTATCAACAAGAATAGCACAGTCAAATGAAGAGTGAAAGATTCCGATTGTACAGAGAATTAAAGCAAATATTTGAACCAGAAATATATGCAGACTTAATTATTGTAAGAAAATTTAGAGACTCCTTTGTCCGATTGGGATGCAATATAAACAAGCTATCGGTCAATAGACGATATGCAATAACACAGAGACAAAATGTGCTGTCCATTATGCAACAGCGCCCTTGACAATGAGTAACACTTCTTACTGTATTGTCATAAACTTGAAGACTTCAGGGCAAAATAGCTTAAAAAACATTTACCAAAAGCACAGAGAATAGGTTACCTCTATTTGATCGATGGCACGTTAACTATAATTACTCAACATTTATTATGCTTTGAACGACATAGCCAATTATTAGTGTCCTTTCCATAGAAAAGGCTGTCTTGATGACCGAGGTATTATTAAAATTAATATACCAACTATGAAATTCTGAAATGTACACATGCCGGATAAACCCTTGTTATGAACCATTGGCCTAACTCAACAAAATAGTAAGTTTGCTCTCTCTCTCTCTCTCTCTCTCTCTCTCTCTCTCTCTCTCTCTCTCTCTCTCTCTCTCTCTCTCTCTCTCTCTCTCTCTCTCTCATATGACTAGGTAGTTAATAGAGAGGCCGTGTGATCTGCACCAGAAAATGCATTCTCTTGTTTATGTGCTACGTTAATTGATTGTGTCGGCCGTTTTCTCCGTCTGTCGCCAGCCCCTCTGCCAGATTCAGATGAGAGACACTATTCCTTCTGGAGGCTGTCCAGTTAAGAAGATGTTGAGAAGGAGCGGACTGTTTCACATGGTTTTTGCGTGGGAATATTCGCGTAGCATTTGGGAGCCGGCTGTCGTGTCTACAACGTGAGAAACGTGAGCCCGATTTGCACGTGGCATTCATGAATCGTGTGGGATGGCCGGTATCTGTGACTTCCGCAAGAAATAAAACAAAATGAGATTTGGAAAAAAAACACAAATCGCGGGTTTTGAAGCTGCCGAGTCGTGGGCGCATTTACAACGAGTCTGCTTTGGCGAACAGATTGTGATGCAGCAAAGTTGTGCTTGATGCGCTATCAATTCGGCATTGGAAAACGTCTACACACGCTTTCCTTTCGTCTTATCTGGGACTGAAACATTTGCACGCCATTTTGCACGACAGGTTTGGCGGGGCGGTGAGTCTATGAGCTTTTGATAAGGCGATAACAGTGGCTGCTTCACAGGACGCGGCCCAGCGCATTGCCGCGGCGCGATAACGTATCGGAGCCGCACAGGAAGCGGAGGGCTCATTCCTTACTGACTTTTTCCCAATGTATCTGGAACGAGCCGTTCATCGTCATGGAAGAAAGATCTGAGTCGTTCCTCTCTGTAATTTTTTTTGGACTGGCACTTTATGAATGAGCTCGCGGCGCCGAGAAACTTTATTCATTGGAAATGGCCAAGGCCGCATCCGACCTAGCCGGGTGCGAAGGCATTGACAGAAGTCTGGCATTAAAACATTCTTGAACGCCGCTGTTGGATATTGAGGAAACCACTGTAGGATCTTAAGGACGTCACATTTAAGGACACCACTGTAGGGTCTTAAGGACACCGCTGTAGGATCTTAAGGACACCGCTGTAGGGTCTTAAGGACACCACTGTAGGGTCTTAAGGACACCGCTGTAGGGTCTTAAGGACACCACTGTAGGATCTTAAGGACACCACTGTAGGGTCTTAAGGACACCGCTGAAGTATCTTAAGGACACCGCTGAAGTATCTTAAGGACACCGCTGTAGGATCTTAAGGAAACCACTGTAGGATCTTAAGGATGTCACATTTAAGGATACAACTGTAGGATCTTAAGGACACCGCTGTAGGATCTTAAGGACACCGCTGTATGGTCTTAAGGACACCGCTGTAGGGTCTTAAGGACACCGCTGTAGGATCTTAAAGACACCACTGTAGGGTCTTAAGGACACCGCTGAAGGGTCTTAAGGACACCGCTGTAGGGTCTTAAGGACACCACTGTAGGATTATAAGGACGTTACATTTAAGGACACCGCTGTACGGTCTTAAGGACACCGCTGTAGGATCTTAAGGACGTTACATTTAAGGACACCGCTGTAGGGTCTTAAGGACACCGCTGTAGGGTCTTAAGGACACCACTGTAGGGTCTTAAGGACACCGCTGTAGGGTCAAGGACACCGGTGTAGGATCTTAAGGACACCGATGTAGGGTCTTAAGGACACTACTGTAGGATCTTAAGGACACCGCTGTAGGGTCTTAAGGACACTACTGTAGGATCTTAAGGACACCGCTGTAGGGTCAAGGACACCGGTGTAGGTTCTTAAGGACACCGCTGTAGGGTCTTAAGGACACCGCTGTAGGATCTTAAGGACACTACTGTAGGATCTGAAGGACACTACTGTAGGATCTTAAGAACACCGCTGTAGGATCTTAAGGACCGTGCGCCAGTTAAGGCAAGACACGGGTCGAAAAGTTGGGAAAATTTCATATCTGGACGTTTTTGAGATAACATCAGTTTTGAGTAGTTCAAACACTTGCAAATGCCCCCATGTGTTTTTTTCGACCTGTCATTCGATAATTAGTTGAATAAAATGGCTTTGAAAAACATCACTCCTCGTAAAAAACGTTAAAAACGTCATTGATGCATCGTATTTTATGACTTTTGGAAAAATTGTAACTTTCGATCTATTCTACGAAGAGGTTCACGCCCGGTACCGTTGGAAAGCTCGTCTTTTCGATCGAGCACAGCAAGGGAAATAACTCCGCCAACTATAGTGGTCTATTTTTAGTTGATGATTTCAAACAGTGTACACAGGGTTGTTTGGAAACTCACTAGCCAATCATTGAGCTTAGAGAGGGAATTCCACTTGTTTCAACCAATCAGAGACTCCAAAGCGAGGATTCCCTGGCCCACAATGCATCGTAAACATGGCTGCCGCTTCAACGCTAATTCTCTCAGTTAGTTTATGTTTTGCACCAAATCGAATAAATTCGACTTCAATCAAACAATCAGAGAATGCCCAAGAGTGAATAAACTCAACATTATGCTGCGACCGAAAAATAGTGGGCGAAGAGAGCAGCTTTCGGCTGCACGCACCTCGAAAATACTTCGCGGTCAAGGTCGAAAGTCTAGTTCTACTTCGTCAACGCCTGCGTTGACAGTGCCATCGCGATCGCTGCCTCCTCGTCCCTCCATCTCAACTGCCTCGATTCCGGAAGAAACTTCAAACACATCGGCATCAAGGAGGAAGATACAGATGATGCAGGCAGAAGCGAAGCAGCCGATTGAAACCGATCATAAGTGGGTCAACGTGCACTTGACTTAGATCAGCTGAGTGAACTAATGAACGATGTTCTTTGCCCGAACTGTTTTCGGTCTGGTCTCACCTTCAGCATACTATACGATAAAAACAATGGCTTAGCCAGCAAACTTTGCTTGAAATGTGGAGCCTGTGATGCCAGAAGAATGAAGAAAGCTAATGTGGCAGCCTCTGTTCAGGCATAGCAACAGCGCCTACACTATGTGGCTTCATGCCTTCAACTCAAGGCATCAGAAGAGGAGGCTTCAGGAGGAAGAAGAAGGGGAAACCTATGGTGCTGGAATGGCAAACTGACTTGTTGTTGACTCATTCACAGCATGTGTCTCTCTGAAGTTGCCTTTATTGACCTTGGCATTTCCTGTGTAGTAGTAGGGCTGATCCAAACTTAATAATTATGTGGGGCACATGTTATACTTTCATCATGAGACACATTTGTTCACATATCATCAAGGTCAAGGTCACTTTGACCCTTATGAAATGTGACCAAAATGGGGTAGTGAACCACTAAAAGTGACTATATCTCATGGTAGAAAGTGCCAATAAGCACCATTGTGCTTCCTATGTCTTGAATTAAGAGCTTTGTGTTGCATGACCTTGGATGACCTTGACCTTGGGTCAAGGTCACATGTATTTTGGTAGGAAAAATGTGTAAAGCATTTCTTTGTGTATGATGTCATTGGTAGGTTTAGTTGTTTGACCTTGACCTTGAAGGTCACCTGAAGGTCAAGGTCATGCAAAGGTCAAGGTCAAGCATGTGAGTCGTATGGGCTTTGCCCTTCTTGTTTAGCATGTGTAGTCCTGCTGGATGAATGTATGAATAAATGAAACAAGTTTTAGCCATGATGGATAGTTTTAGAAGGACTTATGCATGACTAAAAGTTGTTTTTGCCATTTTCTCAAAATGTGTTTTTTTCATAGAGTTCAAATCAATTAATTACTAAAACTCATCACAGGATGATGATGATGACTTGTAATTTTGCAGGTATGTTACATGTATAATAATTTATGAACATACAGACACTTTTTGCTGTGAACTGATTATTTGGCCAGATATGATTTTTTTTCTTTGATGTTGAACCTACTTTATCTGCAATTCGGATATTGATGTGGAAGCAATAAGTACATTTTTTTTACTTTTTGCATTACAAACATAATCTTCTGTACATTTAAAGATAAAGAGTGTACAATTTTATTGCAAAAAGAATTTTCAAGAAATATCAAGTAGTTAAGAAGTTATAGAAATTTAAAAAGATACAGAAATTTGCATATTTTTGCATGTTAGGCGGCCATTTTGGATTACCCATAATTCTAATTACTGTCAAACTTTGATGTTTTGATTTACTGTTATGAGTTCTTTCATGCCAATGAAACAAAAAAATTTCAATAAACATATTAAAAAATTTCATGCTTCCTAGTAGTGTCTTGCCTTAATAATGACTGACCGATACTCAAGTTTTGAAGTAAAAGAAGGACGCCCTACAGAAATCCATTTGTCGATCTGTATGACTAAGAGATGTGGACTCTACTACAGGTCACAGAAGGAATACGGGTCAAATCGAGACATTGTGATGTCAGTGATGATGAAGTCAGTGATGATGAAGTCAGTGATGATGAAGTCGGTGATGCTGCTGCTGACGATTATGATGACGAATGCGGTTATAGCAATGATAGCAGTAATTACCAGACAATTTTGGCAACGACATGACGGCAATTGTGAAGACCGTATAAACAATGACGGTATTGGTATTGACGGTGATTTAAATGATGATAGCAATGACGTAGTAATGCTTGCTATAGCAATGGTGGTAATGATGACGGTGTCATTGATGAGAATAATGGCAATGGTGAGGGTGGTGGCATGAAAGTGGCGGCTTTGATGATTGCAATGATGATCACTTGCATAGAAGGTTTATTTGCGAAATGCCATGACAGTTCGCGTTCGACTGTAGTGACGTCACTTGTAAACTTTCAGTTCCTGATGAAATTTCCATCACGTTCCTTTGTGTTGCAATGTATGATGAGCGCCACGATAGATAACTGACCTTAAATTGTATATTGTAGATGAAGATTTTTGAAACCACATGTTATGGTGTACTATTGCGGACGGTATACGATCGCGTACTACCTCACATTTACCGAGGGGTAGCTCCAGCAAAATCTAATTTCCCAAGGCAAACACACACTCTCTCTCTCTCTCTCTCTCTCTCTCTCTCTCTCTCTCTCTCTCTCTCTCTCTCTCTCCTTCTACTGCCAGTATTATGCACGTGATCGAGGTCTTACTTTGAATCTGTTCTGATAATTGTAAGAGATAAAAATCACGCTTTATAGCTATGCTGGTGATCGCGTGCAGAACTTCGTCTCTTGACAAGCACACCTGCCTGGCTTGTAGCAAGGAAAAAACCAAAGAACCTTCCGGTGACGTGGATGGACAGCTGCCGTGGTACGACGTTCCAGTGGCTGTCCAGGCTGTCCAGGCAAGGCCGCATGGAACGAGGCTCACTGAAGGTTTCCACTGTTATTACTAAGAGCATGCTCCGATCCTGTCAAGACACCCCCCTCTCTCTCTCTCTCTCTCTCTCTCTCTCTCTCTCTCTCTCTCTCTCTCTCTCTCATTCCGCACGTTACTGAAGGTATCAAAGTATTCGTGCAAGTAATGGGAACAATTGAGCTAACAAAGGTGCGAGCTGTTTGTACCTATCTTTATCATGTGATGAAGAGGAGGAGAGTTGCAATGTCAGAGACAAATGGAGTCAATTCATAAAGGAAACAGGTCATGGAGATTGTACTGTATTGGAGGCCCTTTCAATAAAGTTCATTTCATTTCAGTTCAGTTCAGTTCAGCTCTCTCTCTCTCTCTCTCTCTCTCTCTCTCTCTCTCTCTCTCTCTCTCTCTCTCTCTCTCTCTCTCTCGTGTGTGTGTGTGTGTGTGTGTGTGCGCGCGATTTGACTGCAAGGGTTGCAAATGAGACAAATACCTCCGCCTGATCCACCAACCTTACGCGAGTTCATTCGATAATTTTTTGTTCATTGAAACGTTCATTCCTTCCCTCTCGCTTTATCTCATTCTGCTGAGGATGATAAGTACTGAAACCTGTCAGGGAGCTCATGAAAGATACGTCGTTTCAGATCAGGAAGGTTGAGAGACTTGTCGAGAGCAATGAGCGGATCTCATCCCTGCTGCTTTCCAAAGTTCTCATCACTGATTGACTTGGTCACTTCAATGTAGGCAACATCGTCACTGGGATGAAACAGGACAGTCACATCTCCCATGAAAGCAGCAGGGAGGGGAGAGGGCAGAGGCTAGGCAGATCTGTTTACGCTTCACAAAGAGTCGGTCAGAGGCGTTGTTTACAATGGCCCTTCCATCTGGACTTCAGTCATCGTCGTCGCCAGGCATGCGTTATCGCGTGGATGAGGGCCTTGAAGGCGGCCCTGCCGTCATCGCCGGGGGAAGAGGAGCTGGCAGCAGGGGGAGAGGCGTGGAGAGCTGGGTCTCTCTCTCTCTCTCTCTCTCTCTCTCACTCTCTTCTCTCTCTCTCTCTCTCTCTCTCTCTCTCTCTGAGAGAGAAGAGAGCGTGTGTGTGTGTATGTGTGTGTGTGTGTGTGTGTGTGTGTGTGTGTGTGTGAGTCTGTGAGTCTGTGTGAGTGTGTGAGTGTGTGTGTGTGTGAGAGTCTGTGTGTGTGTGTGTGTGTGAGAGAGAGTCTGTGTGTGTGTGTGTGTGTGTGTGTGTGTGTGTGTGTGTGTGTGAGAGAGAGAGAGAGAGAGAGAGAGAGATCCTGTCATCAAAAATACCTACTGACGTCAACTTCACTTCAAATAAAAATCGTCATCATCATCATCATCATCATCATCATCATCATCATCATCATCATCATCATCATCATCATCATCAAATAACATCTTCTTTGTTATCGTCGTTGTCGAGGTTGTTGTTAATGGTGACACTTTTATATCATCTGCATTCGACACAGAGCATCGCTCAGTACGTGATTTATGCTGTTACCTGCCCACGTTGTATAAGGTGAGCGCCACAGGGCGCTTTACCGCATGAAGCATGCGAGGTAATGGGAAGTAGGTCAGAGCGCACTGAAGCGCTTGCTTTATACAACGCGGCTGCTCTCGCTGAAACCCTGAGTTTCCTTCCTAAGCATCGCTCGGCTCCATTGGTACCGTGAGTGGCAAATGCGAAGGGAAAGTTTCTTGAACCTATGTGCATGGAACAATGAAAGCGTTTTACTCACCAGAGACGCTTTCATCTAGAATTGCTATTCCCCACCGCATTCCCTTGTCACACATACACGCAGCCCTCTACTCAACTCTAACTAACCCCCAGCCTCCCTCTTCCCCTCATCGTTGCTGAACAATCCTACCCCATTCTCTTATCTGCTCGCGCTGTTTAAAGTACTCGGTCGATTTATTTCAAGGGTATGAAGAGGTTGAGTAAATCTTCTAGTTTTATTTCAAATGACCAAATTATTTGCGGATAAAATTACTGTGAAGGCTAAAGCCAGTGTAAACTCACACTCAGATTACCATTTTCACAGAAGGGATTCTGCGGCTGAAGAAGTGAGTGAAACTGCTGCATTTAGAAATTATCTCTTTTTACAGTGCATGCTGTTTATATATCTAAATACTTATAACCCTACTCCAAAACGACCGACCGTTCGCGGGTACTGGAGCCTTTTGCAAGAAAGGATCACGTTCTTTAGACCCGCGCACACTCATCGCTTCTGAAATTACCAGAACACAACATGTCTTAATTGCATTCCGTCGCAGAGCTCTAACATACTTAGCGAACAGTAAATCCTCTACTGGGTACCTCTGGCCCTCGAGAGAGAGAGAGAGAGAGAGAGAGAGAGTCGCGAGGCAGGCTGTACACAGAGACGCATTGTGTACACGGGGCATCTGTGCTCCAATTAAAACTTACAAACACCGGGAATTGAGTTGTCAGCCCTCTGACGGCTGACGGATAGACCCGACCCTCACGTCCAGCCGTGCTAGCAGTCGCGAGCAAAGAGCGCAGAGAGAAATGCAAACAGTGCTCAAGCAGCCGCCTTACTTCCTGCAAGAAATGTGTGATGCTGCTCCATGAGCAGGCCGCTCTGCCTCTCTGAGGGCAACTACTTTGTCAATTCCACTGTAGTCATCTTGCGGCATGAACTACGGGAAACGATGTAGCGTGTAGATTTATTTGTGAAACTAGACCACATTGCTTGTTCTGTTCAGGTACGCAAACACACACAGACACACACACAGACACACACACACAGACACACACACAGACACACACACACACAGACACACACACACAAACACAAACACACACAGGTAAATCTGAGTAGTAAATAACCAGACTTGTAATCGTCAGGCATGGCATCAATACAACTGTAAAGGTAGTTCTCACGGGCAATCTAAGTATTTTTGTGCATGTATACTAGTGCCTGTGTGTGTGTGTGTGTGTGTGTGTGTGTGTGTGTGTGTGTGTGTGTGTGTGTGTGTGTGTGTGTGAGAGAGAGAGAGAGAGAGAGAGAGAGAGAGACATGTGCAGCCTGAATGCATTACTCATGTACCTTAACTTGGTGTCACATGAAAGAAAACTGCGCTTTGTTGCTTCCGAGATCCTTAACCACGTATCATGATGGCTGCACGTGTCGTGCTTTCTCTGGAGACAAGGACACCCCGAGTAAAAGTTTCTATTTTCTCATCTCGTCACGCATGCCGAGTGCGCATACGAGGTTCCATCTTTTGTCCATTCACCTTTACTTTAAAACAGACTTGGTGTAGTGGTGGATGCCATGGATCATGAAGCGGCACTTTACAGTTGTTCACACGCTGTTGCGACGAGAATGGTAAACTCGGTGATGGCAAATCCTTTCTTGCACTTTTCCTGTGGACGCTCTGTTTGTTGGTGTCCTCGGTGGCGCCGCTCTGCGGTTGACCTGATTAACCTGCTGTTGGTGTCTGTAAGGGAGATAACTCTCTTTATCTCGTAAGAGGGCGCCTGCCACCACAGCAGCCAATAGCTGCCTGTCTATCTCGTACCATGCTCATCGCAGCCTGATAGTTCGCGCGATAATTGCCGAGATTTGGTTAGGCTGGTGAGGACAGTGGAAATACCGCCTTGCTTTGTGTCTAGATGCGTTTTCTATCTCGTGAAGTGTCTCGGGAAATTTGCCGTATCTCGGGAGAACGAGTTTGAAATTTGGCGTGTCTTGCCCAATGAGTTTAGGACACTGCCATGCACACAACTCTTATCTGCTAGCTAAGTCAGCTGTGGCGTCGTGGAATTGTTGACGATAATGGCAGCCACGCAACGATTCCTGTATCTGAGGCATTCTCTGTGACTGAAATTAATTCAAGGTGCAAGAGAGCACTAGAGAATGAATTCTTGTTGGCTAAACAGGCAAGCTCATTGTGCTGTTCTAGACGGGGTTCTTGTTTATCCTAGCAGATTACTGACAGAAGGTATCTATGCCTCGTGGATATATTTAAGTATGAACCTCGGACAGTTTGATAATGAAGCTTGATGGAATGATTTAAATGTTTTCGTCCCTCCTCTCTTTTTCTCTTTAACTTCCCTCTCTGTCTGTCTGTCTGTCTGTCTGTCTGTCTGTCTGTCTGTCTGTCTGTCTGTCTGTCTGTCTGTCTGTCTGTCTGCCTGTCTGCCTGTCTGTCTGTCTGTCTGTCTCTCTCTCTCTGTCTGTCTGTCTGTCTGTCTGTCTCTCTCTCTCTGTGTCTCTCTCTCTCTCTCTCTCTCTCTGTGTGTGTGTGTGTGTGTGTGTGTGTGTGTGTGTGTGTGTGTGTGTGTGTGTGTGTGTGTGTGTGTGTAAAAGTGTGTTTAAGTTCAGGTTGCTCACTTCGCATCCCAAGTCACCAAGCCATTTAGAGAAGGTATTTGCTGTGGCGCCATGTTTCATGCGATTTGTATTACTTTTTATGTGTCTTTTTCTTCTCTGTGAACATTTTAGACAAAGGCGAATGGCATAAATGATTAAGATAAAGGATCGCTGAAAATAATGGATTTAGGCTACACAGACAAATCTAGGAACTGTGCTAGGCTAGTAACTGCCAGGATCACGTCACGACTGGATTACTGCAATTCAGTCCTGGCGGGTCTTCCGGCAGAACAACTAAACCGTCTGCAACGAGTTCAAAACAGTGCGGCACGTCTGGTTCTTATGAAGGGCAAGCGCGATCATGTGACACCCCTCCTGAAACATCTACACTGGCTTCCCGTTAATTTCGGCTGCCAGTACAAAATTGCTGTTTTGGCGTACCGTCATTTTGATTCAACCCTTCCGGCATATCTTTCGGCCTCCCTTTGTACCTATCACCCTTCCCGTTCTCTCCGCTCGTCAAGTGAAAAGCTTCTGAAAATTCCAAAGCGTAGTACCAAGTCTTTCGGAGAGCGTAGTTTCAGTTTCATTGCCCCTAGTGTCTGGAATTCCCTGCCGGCTGGCCTACGTGATGCACCAACTATGTCCATTTTCAAATCTCAGTTAAAAACCCATATGTTTCGTCTTGCTTTTCTGTAACCTCCTAGGTTGTTTTTTTCAAGTCCTGGTATGATAGTCGTACGAGTGTTGTGCTATGTAGTATGACTGACGAGTAACTGCGTATAAATGTGTCTATGCCCGCGCGTTGAGTTCTTGCAAGAAATGCGCGTTATAAATGCTATTTATTATTATTATTATTATTATTATTATTATTATTATTATTATTATTATTATTATTATTATTATTATTATATTCAGAGGTTATATCATAGGTAAGCAACAAAGTTATTTTGAAATCAATATTTCGTCTCAGTGTAAAAATTACTGAAGTTCGAATGACGTCTTAAGCAATTTGTTGTGCCTTGATGTTGCCCATAATGAGGACGTAGTTTCTGATCTGTTTGTTTCTGAGAAACATGAGTCGTAAGTGGAAGAGACAACAAACAGTGTATGATACATAAACAATACATGAATGCGTCTCTTATCCTTTAAAGAAGAGGCTGTATATATTTTCGTTTCTTCTCGGAGCACTTGTGTGGTTTTGTTCTCAAAGAGCTGGGAACACTTATTCTATGCTCTGTCGTCACTTGTCATCTTACTTACATTTCTGCGGAGCGTCACTAGGTCTGAAGGATTAGAAAGACGTCCTGCATGAAACTCTTTGTCCATTATGGCGTCTCATATATTTTTCTTTCGGATGGTAGCCCTCATAATTATCAGACTGGCCATGAACAGTCTCATATGATCGAAGGCAGGAATTCGCCCTTGCCTCGGATGAGAGCGAACATGTGTAAAGACGAGAGCTGTTTGGAGCTGTCCTATCGCCTCGGTGACGCGCAGGAGTCAATATATCGCTTTGAACTTCTCTGCGATTAATTAGCATCAGTGCTCTCCCCTCTGTAGCTCTCACGCCTCTCCTTCATCCACGTCACGTCTATCTTCACCCTACCCTGGACTCGCACACAAAATTGATGGCTCCGAGCTCGGACAGGGGTGTGAACTCCTGGTAACGGATATGGTTGATGTTTGTGGAACAAACATTTCCGATTTTGCCCTATCTGTCGATGGACGTGGCTTTCCTCAGCAGTGGACGCCAGTGGCCACTTCCAGCTGGCTGGGTTCAACTGTGACGTAGTGAGAGCTGTTGCAGAGGTCTCCTATCTAGGGATGAATGGAGTCGCTGCTGGTACAGACACTTCAGATAGCCCGTCAGGTGAAGGTGCGGCAAACAGCACCTGTTCTACCCCTGCTTTAGTCGTGCCATCAGAGAGAGAGAGAGAGAGAGAGAGAGAGAGAGAGAGAGAGAGAGAGAGAGAGAGAGATTGATCAGGCCACCGGCTGTTTTCAGTCGATACCACAACGTGTGAAGCCTGGCTCATTCAAGAGAAAGCTGTACTTGCATCCCGTCAATTACTTTATGAACTATTTCGTGTAAACACTATCCTTTTCTGATTAATCTACCGCGTTATTCTAAGGAGAGAGAGAGAGAGAGAGAGAGAGAGAGAGAGAGAGAGAGAGAGAGAGAGAGATTGTGTGTATTATTTTCTGTTGAAATGAGAAAAAGAAAAATTCATTTGGTATGCACAATTCACATGCTATTGATTCTGAGAAATATTCTACCGTCTAGGTGGACGCCACCGTACTGTGGCATCAACACATACTAAAATAGTTGTCGAAAGGAACTGTGTTCTTTCATGTGCGATGTTATAGCACCACTTCCTCATTTGCGATCACGAAGTGGTAGGGCATGTGTATGTTCCATCACCTATGCCTAGCTCCCGAGTTCTAACAGTCTTATGATGTCCTACTACTGAAATCTGTCCAAGTATTGGATTGAAGGCAACTGATTGTAAGATTGAATGGACAAATATGGTCATTACATCGATAAGCTCTTTACTGGTGTCCTCCCTTTTTTCAGATCATCCTGAACTCCATGCACAAATATCAGCCGCGCTTCCATGTGGTCTACGTGAATCCCAAAACGGAGGACTGCAGCACCACAGAGAACTTCAAGACTTTCATCTTCTCAGAGACCAAATTCATGGCCGTCACAGCCTACCAGAACCATAGGGTATGTCATGTCTTCTTTCGCAAGATGTTGCCATGATCGTCGACATCGTTATTGTCGTTGTTGCGTTTGACAGTCTCGCCTTTACTGTGTCCTCCTACTCTGCCCTGTTCTCTTCGTTCTCGTCTCGCTTCAGATGCTTCTCATCCTTTATCTATCGCTGCTGCTACCGCCGTCGTTGTCTTCATGTTAATAAAAATCCCCCTCCTCCTCCTCCTTCTCCTCCTCCTCCTCATCATCATCATGATCATTATCATCATCACCACCACCACCACCACCAGCAGCAGCAGCAGCAACATCATCGTCATCATTGCCGTCATTGGAACTAAGGGAGGTCGTCCCGGACAACCTGCATTATTCCGTAGGAGAGCAGAAGACGCGGTGATGGTTGCTTGCTAACATGACGGATTTCAGTCAAGGAAGATGGGCACGAGCTGTGCAGACATGCCAAGAGAGGAAGGGTGTCAGAGGCAACTCGACGGGAGTCCAGTCTGCGATAACGGGGCATAACGGATCCTGAAACCCACAGCCGCCAGTTTTGCAGATTTATGGCATGACGGTCAGAATCCCGAGGGCCCGAGGGGAACGGACAGTAATCGTGGTGGGGGTGAGGAAGGGGTGGTGGTGGTGGTGGTTGAAGCGGGATGTGCACATGAGGATACAGTGGAGGTGTCAGTAGCTCACTCTGCCTGGTCGTTATCACCCGCCGTCACACTCCGCCTGTTCCCACGTCACTGGTTCCTTGACGCAGTAGGAGCATACGCCACACAGCCATGGGTCTGGAGCCATCCATGTCTTCACCAACGGCTGACCTGCGTGGCACCTGTCACCAGCCGTCAGACAATCGTCAGGATGATGAGGGAATACTATCTCAAACCACACCCAACACCGATACCAAACCGAAATTCCGTTAGAGCGGAATCTGACACTATGAAATGACTCATTAGTAGAAAAGGTATTAAAGTTTGAGAGTTTATTTTCCGTAAATTACTTGAAATTGACCTTTGTAGTTCTAGTAGGATACTGTCGTCCGCCTGATCCCAGCTTTCCAAGAGCACTGTTGCTGTCATTATATCAAAATGGACGGTTGCTTGACTGCAGTTAATTAATTAATATCTTTTAATGCCGCTTTTATGATTTTGTGGTGGAAATACTGACGATTATTTCACCGTGAAATCACTTGAGTGTTCGCCGAGGTACCTCCTGTTACGTTTCACGATCGCTAGACGATCGCACGGCTTCTGTCGGATGCTTGCGTTTCACACGATCAACTTTTGCCCTTTGATCGCGGTCGGCTTTCCGGAAATCGTTCCTAAATAAAGCTTTATCCTGCTTACTGACGTTTTGATTGGAAATTTTGTCAGCATGATTTTCAATGAGTCGATGTAACGTTATCATGTAATGTTCATTGAAAAGCATTCTGACCAAGTTGTGATTTTATTGCGTTGTGGTACGCACTTGCCATCACATGCAGAAAAATGTCAGAGATGACTGGATCAGATTGCTGCGGAAACAATGATGTCTGGACTAGAGATATTCTCGGGAAGTTCAACAATTCATTTGCGAAACCGTGCCCAGACAGGATGACAGCCTTTGTTGTGTGGTTAGGACTCCCGACTCACTCCAAACAACGCATAGTCAACTCCTGAAGTCAATCAGACTGTTTAATTAAGTATCGCCCTGCAGCGATTAGAAGTGGAAATCCCTGGATAGACTTTTGTCTATACGCACAATTATCATTTGGTGATTAATATTAGCTATACTCATGAATCTGACGTATTTTCCAATGATTTATTGTATTTTTTCATTGAGATACAGTAGGTACCAAATGTCGAGCAACGCAGCATCGAGCGTCTATTGAGAACTAGGGTTAGTTTCCTGGCGTTCTGGACTGGGTGTGTCAGTCTATTGAGAACTAGGGTTAGTTTCCTGGCGTTCTGGACTGGGTGTGTCAGTCTATTGAGAACTAGGGTTAGTTTCCTGGCGTTCTGGACTGGGTGTGTCAGTCTATTGAGAACTAGGGTTAGTTTCCTGGCGTTCTGGACTGGGTGTGTCAGTCTATCGAGAACTAGGGTTAGTTTCCTGGCGTTCTGGACTGGGTGTGTCAGTCTATTGAGAACTAGGGTTAGTTTCCTGGCGTTCTGGACTGGGTGTGTCAGTCTATTGAGAACTAGGGTTAGTTTCCTGGCGTTCTGGACTGGGTGTGTCAGTCTATTGAGAACTAGGGTTAGTTTCCTGGCGTTCTGGACTGGGTGTGTCAGTCTATTGAGAACTATGGTTAGTTTCCTGGCGTTCTGGACTGGGTGTGTCAGTCTATCGAGAACTAGGGTTAGTTTCCTGGCGTTCTGGACTGGGTGTGTCAGTCGAAAGGCTTCCCGTTACATATTTGGATTCAACTCGCGGAACTCTTGTCTTCGTGTGGGAATCTTCCGCAGTCTAGCTGAAGTAACCTTGTGTCAATGCATTACTGTACAATCATTCTGATGTTCTCTCGCAAACACCATCCCATCTCTCTCCCTCTCTCTCTCTCCACCCCACCCATCCTTCCTACTCCGATCATCTGTCCTCCCGCTGCTCAGCTGAAAGTGAAAGTCCCCAACGATGTTGGCCATGTGACGGGGAACGTCAGAACACGCTCTTCAGGAAGACATCATGGAATGATCCGTGACAGAGGTTATCTCCAGCAGACAGGGCTGTAGGGGAAGGGGGGCTGGACAGTGTAATGGAAGTAGGAAAGTATGGGCAGGGTGGGGAAGAGGGTCAAACAAGAAGGGGGGAGGGGGAGCGGGTTTGGGGTGGTGGGGTAGAGGTAATGGATACGGGGTGAGGAATGGGTGTAAGGGGGAAAGGAACGGGAAACGAGATCGTGTCAGGGTACCAGTTTGACGCTGGTCACCTGCGCAGTCTCCTCGTTGTCTTCGCTACATGTACAGAGCTGGGACTGTCATCATCACTTAGGATGCTAAAACGGAAGTCGAGCAAAAGGATGCTAAAACGGAAGTCGAGCAAAAGGGGGGTGGGGGTGGGGGTGGGGGGGTGGATTGGGGGCCGAAGCCTTTTTGCGTTTCAAGGCTTTGAATTGTTGAATGACAAACAGTCAATCAGTGAAGTTGTCAACGCGCAAGGTTTTTGGTGTGTGTTTTATTATGAGAGAGAGAGAGAGAGAGAGAGAGAGAGATAGTTTAGTGGTGCTTTTTTTCTAACCCTGCAATGAAAGTGAAAATACCTGGACGTGTTTTTCTGTGAGAAAAAAGTGAGATAGTATTTTACCGAACACCGAACATTTTCGAAATCGTTTTAATAATACAGTGGTTTTGGGTTGTTCTCATTTGAAGGTACAGTCAGATTACAGTAGACCTTTTGCCATTCCTTCTCCCTCTTCATGCACCTCTAACCACCAACATAGCTACGAAACTCCTAGGCGACAGCCCGCGTACCTCGCGGGGAGTCATCCAGTGCAGGGCGCCACCTGCTGTCGTAGTTACCTCCCCTTATCGCGGCCATTCTTTCTGCCTCCATTTCTCACGTCTCTCTCTCTCTCTCTCTCTCTCTCTCTCTCTCTCTCTGGCGGAGTAGCGGCCCCTGCCTATCCTATGTCGTTCATTTAATGGCTGATGTTTCTCCTCCATTTGGCAGATAACCCAACTCAAGATCGCCAGCAACCCCTTCGCCAAAGGCTTCCGAGACTGCGATCCGAACGACTGGTAGGTGGCTTATCTTCTCTTTTCCCTTGCCCGATAGCGGTCCTTCACTCTGCCGCCCTGATGGCTAAACTGAGGCTCACTCTTTTCCCCTTCCACATTTTCAGCATTGCTGAAAGTCCCTGCCCTGCGTGTGTGCATTTTCCCCTGCTGTGCTCATCATGATTGTAGCTAAATTTAGTGTGAGCCACCGTTGAAACATTGGAAGAAGAAATGTTGAGGGCCTTTTTTGTTCTGCTAGAGAAACTTGAAGGATTCTTGAATGTTTTACGGGCGTCAAATGGGATCTTGAGGCGGAAGTTGGATGATTTAATCACGTTCTTGTGAACTTTTTCCCATCAAATTTTTCTTTCACATAATAGTTTCTCATACACTTGTTTGGAAACTTAACATTAGGATGCTTTTACAATGTACAGTATTTTGCTCATAATCTACTAGCAAACTGAAATTTACTTGATTAACGCAGCGTTTGAATATCATATTACAGGAATATATTGCATAACAAATCGTAGCATTAACAGACATTTTAAGCATCTGGCTCGCTGATCTGTTAAAATTTTGGGGGACATTGTCATTTTCTCAATGTAGCTTCCTGGACATTGTATTAGTTTTTGTTGGAGAAAGAAAATCTTTGTTCATTAAAAGTGTCAATGAGATGTTCCTGTGTCTGTTCTGATAAATCATATAGATAATTTAGATAGTTATGCACCATGAATTATTTTCAAAGAGGATTAAGTAGGCGTTCTTTTCAATCATTTTCCTAATACTTAGCCGAATTTCAGAAATAGATGGACAGAACATAGGGCAGAACCGAAACTGTGGTTTTCCACAAACAATGCTAACCTTGACTTCTAATACACGGCGATGTAGACAGGAGAAGACAACACAGACCATGGTAGCTCAGCTGGTAGAGCATTTCGGGCGCTAATCGAAAGGTCGCGGGTTCAGTCCCCGCCTGTTTCCAATATTTTCCTGTCTATCCCAGGGCGTCGGCTCTGTATGTTACACTTTAACTATACATAGTGTTTGAATTTGATATTTCAACGACAGTTATGATCTAATTTGTTTTACATGGATAAAAGATATTTGTAATCATAGTGGGGAAATATGTGAACATATTGATATATTGTAAAATGAACATGTTTGCTATATTTTTCTTACCGAAGAAATTGTTCTATTTTAATATGTGTAGGATTTCGCAAGCAGCAATTAAAACGTATGATTACTTTGTCGTTTGAGTCTTTATAACATTAAAATGTGAAATATTTCTAACCAAAATATTTCGTCCTCCTTCTCTCTCTCTCTGTCTCTCTCTCTCTCTGTCTCTCTCTCTCTCTGTCTCTCTCTCTCTCTGTCTCTCTCTCTCTCTCTCTCTCTCTCTCTCTCTCTCTATATATATATATATATATATATATATATATATATATATATATATGTGTGTGTGTGTGTGTGTGTGTGTGTGTGGTATGTGCTTGTATAGTGTGCGTATTTGCGCCTTCGGATGTGCTGGGGTACATTCGTATGCAAACATATATGTGTCAATGCTTGTGCCTTTGATCAAGTGACTGAGACGTGACTGCATCTGACACGCTGTTGCAGCATGGTGGAGGTGCTGTCTCAGCTCAATCCCTGCGGCTCTCGCCCCCGCACCCAGCACCGAACCCCACCCTCCCTACAGCTGCTGGGCGCTCCCTCTAGGAAACGTCTGGATGAGAAAGGTGAGGAGGAGGACATCAAGGAGGAGGAGGAGGAGGGGGAAGGGAGGAGGAGGAGGAGGAGGGGCGAGGGAGGAGGAGGAGGAGGAGGGGGGGGGAGGAGGAACCACCGGAGCTGGAGCAAGATCCGGAGCCCTAGTGATCTCCTTTGAAGGAACTGCGCAGTGTTCGAAGCTGTCGTTCCAGGATGCAGGACTAGTAGGAACATTTGTGAAACTGTGATTTCAAGTGAGGTAGCCGAAATTGGCTTGGGTTGCATTGACTTCTGTTGATATTACCGCTCCTGATAAGGCTGCTCTTTTCGGAATTTCCGTAAGTCCTTCCAAGCCAAGGACACTAAACACAACAGTGCTTCTAACTTTCGAATTGTAATTTGTACTATGTACTTTAAGAATATGTAATTGTTTGTAAACTCGTTTGAAGGTGAATCTGTTGACCTCTTTTTGACCAATAACTGAATACCATTTGCCACCCATGAATTTCATTCAAACTGTGCCTCGTCACTTGATTCTAACATGCAAGTATTGCATTTTGTCTTTGCCCTTAAAATCTCTCGACTTCATTCCCTCCCTTTGCAGGCGAGTGTGGCATAGTGGAGGATGGGGGCAGCACCCTCATGACGTTGACTGGGGGCCTCCCTGGGGGCTTCCAGCCCCCTCGCTCTTCAGCCATGTACACAGACTGCTACTCCTACCCCCCTGCCTACCCCCCCGACTCTTACATGGCGGCTGCCAAGGCCCCCCGTCCGGCCCCCTATCCGCGCCATGGGGGTGATTACGGAGGGGGTTACGCACCCAGGGTGAAGGGTCTGTACGCTGGGGCTGGTCTCCCTAACAACTTCGGCTATGGGTTCGACAACCGATGATCGACTCTGAACGCTGTCCTCCAGATCTTCAAGCAACAAAGAGCAACTGCCTTCAGCTTTGGAACAGGAATGTGTGTGTGTGTGTGTGTGTGTGTGAATGCGTGTATATGCGCCTGTGCTTGTGAGTATGTTGTCCGTGTGTGTGTGTGTGTGTGTGTGAGAGAGAGAGAGAGAGAGAGAGAGAGAGAGAGAGAGAGAGAGAGAGAGAGAGAGAGAGAGTAATGTTGGCACTTCTGTCCCTCATCGTTGGAACTGGCACACTGACAATGCAACGAAAACGTCGGCCCCTTGAAAACAGTGCCACAAGGTTCCTCGACTTTCGAAAAGAGAAATGCTTTCAATGACTACGAAGCAAGAATCTCTGTTAAACCAAAAGATCACCAACTGCTGCAAGACCGGCATGTCTTTGTAGAGAGTGATGTGCGAACTTACTCAAGAAGAATCGAGAGAACTCATTTTTTGTAGACGTTAATTCCCAGCAGAGATCTTGTCTTCAGAGACATCAACGTGTTGAAGCGCATGCATGCTTCCTCTTGAAAAAGGTCTCTCGAACAGACAAAGGATGGTCGCTATAGGCATCCCTTTGCAATCTTCACAGGAGACTTAAAGGCTTGACTTGATTCAGTGTGGTAATGACTGAGGACTTATTAACCCAACATTAAACAGTACGTGGGGCTCCCAAAGACTTGCTTATTCGTGGATATTAGGGTAAGGTTTTCCTCGCCCGAAGCTGATAATGGTGCTGATACAGATCTCGGACTGTTGAAGGTAATATTTTAACTGCTGACATGAAAGAATGTTTAAAGCAACGACCAGTATTAGTTTAAATGTTGCTCTTTTGTGTCTCGATTCAAATAAACTGCGTAACATATATATTAGAAAGGCTTCTAATTGCTTCCACATTTGTCGTGGGACTGTTTGTTGGTTCGTGCAACTGTTTGTGCGCCTAGAAATGATAAGATTTTGAGTGACATACCTTCGAGACGGTTTCTGCTCGAAGATATTGTTTTTTGTCATTCTTGAATGAAACAACTTTTTCGTTTTACTTCATATACGTGTAATAACTTGCTCATCTTCGTGCATGTTGATATAGTGTGATCCGAGACTGCAAAATTTCCCTTTTTCACTTTTGTCGATGGTAGAATCTCATAGAGTTAATGAAGGAGAATAGCATTTTTGCCTGTGCTCCGATGATCTTTCAATTTCTTCCTTGACTATTACTTATTCTGATATATTAACCGTGAATGCAAATATGGGACAGATCGTTTAGTCATTGTAACGTTGATTAGAAAATTATGTCTCTCACTCACAACCCTCCCCACCCACCCTCTTACCCGCAAATCTTGTATTCATCGCTATTGAACTTTGAAAGTGTGTAAATCAGGGGAAAACTTTTGTCAAACTTAGTGTCATTTTGCGACATTGCTACGAGTGGTCAGTGGATTAAATACACGTTTTCTAGCAGACGACATTTACCTCATGATGAATATTTTAACGACTTTACCCCTTGTGTGCCAAAGAAAGCTTTAAGTGAGAGTTTGCAGTTGCAGTCTTTTTTCAGCATATTTTCAAAGGTAAAACGTATCAAAACAGAGTCTCAAACTGTTATTCACATTGCCAAATTAATTATGGTCTTAAAAGTGATTTGGTCTGTAAAGGATACGCCAAGGACACAGCTGCAACATAAATATAAGAAATGTTCTCCGCATAGATTCGTTTCCAACAGCTAAGTGATGCACGTACTGTATTTGAAATGTATGTTCAGTGTTTTACTACTCTTCGGTTTAAAGCCTTCATGAAGATCTACTCATGATGAAGACCTAGTTACACAAAATCTAGTTTACAATGGGGCCGATTCTTATATTAAAAATAATTGATCCCTGAATTTTAAAAGAATAGTATTATTGATTTCGGTGTTCGCGCCTACTCGAGATAGATCTACGAGATGATAATCATATGATCATGTGGCAGGGTTGTCTTTGTCGTGGAAGATGTCATCGATATGATGATAATGTGCTCCTCTAAACTAAATGCGTGGTATGTCGAGCTTGTGCTAAATCCAGATTTGAAAATGTGCTACTTGAGTGCAATGACCTGCTTTAGACCTCACCTCACTTTGTCAATAACGTTTCTCAAGTGTTGTCATGAAAAGAAGCCATTTTGTTTTCTGCCATGACCTCCACCAAGGAGGTCATGATGTCACCTCGTTTAGTTCTGTACTTCGTTCTTAGGTTAGTTTGTTATTCGTCAAAATAACTCAAAATGGTCAAGATGGATTCTGATGTAATTGGTGTTAGGTCAGGGTCTCGCCCAAACGACAATCTATTAAATGTTTGAGGTTATCTGTTGTATTGTTCTGGAATTACAACTATAACGAGAAACTGTATCTCCCACACCATAGCCCCTTGCAGCATCACTGCTGATGTGTGTTTTTAGCCTTTCCCTAGCCTTTCCCTAGCCTTTCCCTAGCCTCGCGCGAGATCACGACCACAATGTGAGTGGGCGAGTGAGCGGGTTAGTGAACCTTGTCTGCTGCGGCCACCTCCATTATACAGACAGTGGAAGAGAAAGTTTGGCGTTCTTGGCGGAGGTTTGCGCTCTCAGAGCGCTCTCTAGTTAGTAAGATATTTTTGGTTGTGGAAGCACTAAGCTGCCACGTGAACGGAATGACGAAAGATACGTGCACCTGTCCGTTTCCTGATGTTTGTGCGGGCGTTCGCACTAAAACAATGCTGAGAGCAATGCTTGGTGCATCTCATCATCTCAGTAAATAATTTATCAACGTAGTTTTTTGCCGTGGTGTTTATTGATTATGGTATCTGATGTATAGAGTACATGACATGATGTTATTGTTCTGTGTACTACTGTACATGTTCAGATTAGAATTACCAGGGAAAATTGAGATTAAAGTACGCAGCATGGCATGGAAAAGGTTGTGTCTGAGTTCTCGTGGAACTCTTTGGCACACGTGGCTTAGGTGATCGGAAAGTCAGACACCATTGCATCGACATAATTAGTGTTCATAATCTGTTGTGCTGTCGTCGACGGCTACCAGAGTGTCGATTTCTTTGTGATCATTTATTTTTCTTTGTAAGAACCTTTCGTTGTGTACAAAGTTTCAGTTGAAAATAAAGTAAGTCGTTCATGTTCCGTCGGTATCGACCTTTCTTATCTGTTTTTTATAAAGGCCTCTCCCCCCCCCCCCTTCTCTCTCTCTCTCTCTCTCTCTCTCTCTCTCTCTCTCTCTCTCTCTCTCTCTCTCTCTCTCTCTCTCTCTCTCTGACAAAACGTAATGCTTTGTTTGAATTTACGGCATATTCCCATTTGAGTGCAACTTACTTACATGTTCTTATTCAAAACTTGTTCTACAATAAACTATCTCCTGAAACTCGTTATATTTGTCTCCTGCAGAGTAAGAGATTTGTGTTACACGACAACAATTTTCTCAATGAAACAAGATGTAAACTATCAGTGTATTCTGTTCCCTATTCCAATTAATCAGACACCGGAACATAACAACCTGTTTCTGACGATAATGTTGAAATTTGTCCATGGGAAGTATGAGTAAGCAACCCGACATAGTACTTGAAGAGGGGAATTGATAAGATGACGAGTTGAAGTGATGGTCGAGAGGCTGCTGAAAGCCTGTGTCGGAAGGACGCATTGCTACTTGCCTGTGCGAGTCCTCTGTTTCCGCATTTCCTTCAGTCTTAGTGCACTCAGTCAGTTGTGATCGCGTTAATTTGTACAAAATGGGACAGAGTGAGTGTCACCAGGAGAAACATGAGGCCGTACAAGACAAATCAGACTAATCTTGCTGGAGCAGTTTTCCAGCAGACGACCAGCAACAGTCATCAAGGAGCTATGTCGTCTACGTACTTCTGTAGCTGCATGTACAGAGAAGTCTCGTATATCTCCCGTATGGAAGATGGAGGAATCCCCAAAGATCTTATCAATGGAAAACTCACAAAGGGAAAGAGGCCAGTCGGTTACCCCAACTACGCAAAGATTCGTGCGAGCGTGATCCTGCAGCGCTGGGGATCGGCGTGGACACCTGGGGGGGGGGGGGGGGGGGGTGGGGTAGCTACTTTAGACAGGACTGCCTGTAGACAAGGAACGCGGAGAGGCTCACAGTTTGAGAGAAAGCTCATGGAGCGGACAGATAGCAAAACGCCTCTGGAGGTAGTACCAGCTTCAGGCGGAAAGGCCAGCATCAACTTTGATGTGTGAACGCTGTGGTGTGGACTGCCAACCCCCCCTCGGACTCCTGAGAGGCTGTCGACGGGACAAGACTGGCGTCCAGCAGCACGGATACTTGGTCCATCGGAACTGACGGATGCCTACACACAGAAGAGGGAAAACTTTACCACGTGTCTACAAACACGTTGATTGTTTTGAAAACAATAATTTGCGAATAAAAAGTATGATGGTATCATTGTTTACATTTAAACCAATATTTTGCTATGCACGATCACGAGTTGGTTAGTGGTTCTTAGAAACTCCCTTCGTCCTGTAGGAACAGTATGCAAGGTTGGATTTACGGGTAGAAGCATCTTCAAGAGCATCATTTGTAAGGAGCTAGGCACAACAGCAAAGTATGTGACTAGACTGTTCATAAAGTAATTAATACAAAGTGTCACATTTGACAAAAGCAGATTTTCAACAACAGAACTATTATATAATTACCACTAATTCCAGATGAAAAGGCGTGTTTGTAGCTTCTTTCACCTTCTTTTACATTAGTGTGAAGATACACACTTTCACCGGCCCCCCTGTAAATACAAAATTTTATCTCTTGCGCCTGACAAGTCGAAAATTTGCGTCTCTTATTCCTCCTGTATCCCATTATCTACATTCTAACTTGGTTTTGTTTTAACAAGACCTAAAATTGTATTTCATGGTGGTTAGTTCATCAAGAACTACGGTCGATAGGCGATCATTCGCATGGAATTTAAAGTTACAGAAACGAAAATTACACATCACACCTTGGAGGCTTTTGTAGGCAGGTACTGAGAGGTTGTTCTCTGTGACTCTCTTCTTTCTTACTCATGTACAGGGGTGTACTCCTCCGTGACCTGTGACATTTTCTACGTCGTTGGTGAACACCGTTGGAGACGTAAGAGAAGTGTCTCAGCAGGGCCGGACCCAGGGGGGGGGGGGGGGGGGGGGGGGGTTCCAGGGGTTCCGGAACCCCCCCCCCCCCCCACAACTCATTTGGTCCGGCCCTGCTCAGCATATGTTCATCTGTGTCGACTACAGTGTGGGGGTACTGAGGTCGTCTTCTGCTGGGTCCCTAGCCATATGGGCATCCCGGGGAACGAGAGAGCAGATCAGGCTGCCAAGTCTGCTCTCTCCCTTCCTGTGTCCCCGGGCAGGGTCCCGGCGGGCGACCTGGTACCCCGTATTAATAAATATATTTCTAACCTGTGTCAGGCCGACTGGGACGGCAGGGCACGTAACAAACTTCATGAAGTATCTTCCGTGTGGGGTGAGCGACTCTCCCCCCCCCCCCATCGCTCACGAGAAGAGAGGAAGTTGTGCTCTGCCGTTCTCGGATCGGCCATTCTGTTTTGACCCACTCCTATTTGTTGCGGTCGGAGCCCCCACCGGAGTGCCGCAACTGCCAGTGCAGGCTTACCATGCGGCACGTTCTGGTGGAGTGCCCTCGACTTGCTCATCTACGGAGTGGGTCGAGCAGTCTGTCTGACATTTGTAAAGATCCTCTTGCTGAGATAAAATTTTTGATAGATTCTGAGTATTATTCTCGTATATGAGTTGAACTATATCTTAATTGTTTTCGATATTTCCCTACTTATTTCTTCTGTGGTAATCTTTTAATTGCACATTTTTATTCAGTGAAAGTTTGTTGTGGCCTTGAATGACCTTAAAACCTGATGAGCCCTTGGGCTCCATCCACCTATCCCTCAATGCATTGTCGGTGTCAAGGACATCGAGATGTGACATTTTGCCCTAGCTTTAGTTATTATGCTTTTTCGTGTTTGAAGACTCCGCACTGCCTTTGCTGGCTGTTGGGCTGTGGGACTAGACTTAATTGATTTTATATCACTAGTTTAGTGAATTGTACTTTACTCCGCTGTCGCGGAGAGTTATATTACCATGGTGGAAGTGTTTTTTAACGTTGTGGCATGGCCTTATATAGTCTACAAGGCTGATAGGCCCTTAAACTCCATCCATCCATCCATCCATCCATCCATCCATCCATCCATCAGCGCTTCTTAGTGAAACTGTCATTTGAAGGGAACGAGGTGTCAAGACCTGCCTTATCAGTCAAAGACTTCATTAATTCCTTGCGCTGTATTATAACAGAATTACGATAACGCTTACGATGATGGCGTTTAGCGGCCTCTCAGCCTGAGTAGGCTATGCAAGACTATTATTCGTTTTTAAAGAAAATCACTGGAACTGGACAGAATATGAGGAAGTCAGGTTACCATTCCCTTTACTTACTCGTTACTTACGAATCGCGTAGGATGACGCAGTAGGTAGGCCTGTATTCTAACCGCCCAACTCACAGGAAGAAAGCCAAGAATGCCCCACTAATTTGGAGTACGATGGCACCCCTAAAATGGTTCGACCTTTTTTAGCTCTTTGACACACACTGACAGAGGTGTTGACACTCCACCATGGCACTACCAAAAAAGCAACAACTAGAACGACTACTCCAAGAAGAATGAGAGTGCGTAAGGCGACAGAAATTTTAGAGGAGCACTGGAAAAAGACCACAAAACCGGGGGTGGGGGTGGGCGTGGAGGGGTTGGGGGTGGGGGTTGGTGGAAGAGCGCTAGAGAGGGGGCGGAACAGTACAGTTCGGGAGTCGACTCCTGTGAAGGCAGCGAAAGCGGCCGGGGATGTAAGCCGAAGGCCGCCGTGGCCACGTGTTCGACAAGATAAGATAACTCTAAAGTGCGCGATAAGTTGTCGCCCCTGCTCGCTCTAAAGCCGTAAATTCCGCGTGCCCTTCTAGGTGGTGAAGCAGGGCAGTAAATTGTACATTGTTTATTGAAGGCAGCCCTAATTAGAAAACGCTGACCCCGGCCCCCCCTCCCACACCATTCCGCCTGCCAGGAAGGGATTCCCACCGGTGAAGAGGCACGCCCCCTGACCTTCGCCCCCGGTGGTCGCGTGAGTGCGCATGTCCGCTGCCTGCAATCCGGTCTCCTCGCACTGACTGTCTCCCCTCTCTGACTCACAGTCACCAGAATTCTTTACGTCTGGAAGGTTTGTTTTTGCCGCAGCTGCGGGCAAATCGGTGAGGGAGCGAGCCGGCTGTACGAAGGTGACGAAAGCGTTTAGAGTGCGCGCTCTCGGCTGACGTTGATTGGGAATTTGCAGTGCGCGCAGAAATAAAGCTGATTATGTTTTCGAGCACGCAGGCATGACACCGCTTCTTTTTTCGTCCCTCAGAATGAGAATTAGGTTTATGACTGTTATTCTAAGAATTCGATATATGCCGTGCAGATAAGGTAATGGAAGCTAACCCAAAGGTGATGTCCCGCGGAAGAATTTTCATTTCATGACCAACAGATATAAAGAAAATACCGCATAGTGAGTCACTTTTCCCTTGTAAATATGACCAAATTTATCTCAGAGAAAAAGTGCAAGTAACGCGATACAACAAAAGGAAAGAGGATAAATCAGCAAGCACAGTAACCGCACAGCATGAATGTCGACGTTAGAGATCCTGAGTAGAATTAGTAGGAAGGCGCGAATTGTTGTAAGAGTTGACACATAGCCTATTCAGGGCATGACTGTAATCAAACGAGAAAAGAATATAGAGTGCATGCTAAGAAACCCCAGAAGATGCCGAACCAAAAGCAACGCGAAACAAGAATCACAAATAGACAAATAGGATTGCTTGGGGGTGTAGGTATCGCTTGTTCAATTAATGAAGTTTAAAACATTTTGGGAGTAGCTCCTCCTCATTTTAACATATAAAAAGAGAAAATGCGATGATCAATAAGCAGCTGCACCTTTATGTGAACCTTGTATTTATTTATGTTTTTTCCTAGGAAATCGGAAATTTATCTTTTAGCCACGTTTCAAAATGCAACACGAACAACAGCATCGCAGCTACAAGCTGTGTCTACAGCAGCAGAAGCAACAACAACATGAAAGGAAGTACTACAACGGCGCGAGAACAATCATTTCGACAATCGCGATAAAGACTTCGTAGCCGACAACAGGTCATCTGAATGGACTGAAACTTGTTTAAAATCATAGCCAAGCACAACACTGTTCTGGTAGTGTCAGTAGGTCACGCTCTACGTTTCAGGATAAACCACCGTCTAAAGGATATGACAGTAGCATCACCGGTCATTGCCTCTCTGTGTGTTCTTTGCATCCTAGACAGACATATTCCGAGGCTCATTATTTTCTGCTATTTTCTCCATCCGACCTTCAGATAACTCTTTAGGCAGATGAGATTATTGTCACTTCCACTGAAATATGTTATTAAGTCCTGGTATGTTTCAACAGATACATCGAATCCTTGGTTTCTTTCTGAGTTATACAAATGTAAGCCAATGTATTATTCCTTGTCTTTGTAAACATCACACATGCTTTTATACTTAGACTGAGCAGGGACAATCCGCACATTACAGTGCATTTTAGCAGGAGGAGAATAAAGGAAGAGCTGGGAGTCCAGGTGCATGCACATACAAAGAAAAGGAGAGAAGATGAACTGGCAAGATCAACAGCGGACAAGATTCCAGTTGGTCATCTTGTATTAGGTGGCAGGCGTTTTGCAGGGAAGCTGGTGTTGCTCGTGCAGCAAGACTGGACATTACAAACAGCGGAGGAGCTCGGCACCTGGGTAAATATAACCAGGTTCTTCCATTTTTCTGTGCCAAAGGTGACAAGATATACATAGGCAATCTTTCGTGAAGTGCGACAACCAAGACGACAGACTATCAATGGAAGAAAGATTCCACTGACTCCAAGGACTACAGATTGTCATGTGCAGTGTTAATAGCTACATAGCAGAACTTTTGAGGAGCGTGAATTTTGTCCAAGATGAAAAATGCTTTACCCTACATCTCGAAACCAGTTTTCGCGTTGGATTAATTTTTTCACGTCATGATAGCTTTGCCAAATACATGTACTTCGTGTCTGAGAGAGAGAGAGAGAGAGAGAGAGAGAGAGAGAGAGAGAGAGAGAGAGAGTGTATAATTGTCACCTGTCTACGTCTGCATCGTGAAGACAAAGAAAAGTGTATCAATCACCGTGGCGGTGTATTTGGTGCGCAGTCAAATAGGACTTACGTCGAATCGGTTCCGACTGACGCCCACTATGGGGATTTCTAAGATCTACATGTTTTAGTTCGGTTTCCTTGCGAATCGGCTGGATTGTGTGGATGCAGGTGAGAACAATGAGTAAATCAGCTGGCCCTCTCTGTTGCCTTATCACCAGCCTGCAACAGCAAATACCTCGAAAGTTGCAACCTCAACTTGTAAATTGTGGTGAATTTTTAGTTTAGAAAAACTGGCTGCTGGCTTAGAATAAAACGATGATGACGCATTATGTAACGTACAGGTGCTTCCTGACAAGACAACAGGAAAAAACAACAACACCGCACACACACACTCGAAGTCTGTTCTCCCGAAAAGAATGTCTGCCTGCCTGGATCCATAGCATATTCTGTAAATTGTGCATCAGAGCCCCTGCACATGGATTTTAGTTAGTTATGTAACTTAGTTAAACATTTTGAAGTTTATACATGGAAAATATTTGATCTATTGTTTCATACAAATCTGCAAGGGCTTTTAATGAAACGGGCGAAAGTTTTCAAGGTCTTCACTACGGCTGAAATGGTCGTTATAGGCAACATTTCCGGACACAGATTTATTAACGCGGCCGGATCTTAGCATAACTCCCCGGGCGTGCGAAGTCAGTCAGGCGGAGTGGCGGCTGCGGTCTCGTTCTCGTTCAAATGCCGAGATTTCAAACTGAGGTACTCTGTCCCATCGGACAGAGTACCTCATGTACTTTGTCCGATCGGACAGAGTACCTCAGGTACAGTGTCTGGAAATATTGCCGATAACGACCATTTCAGTCTCACTACGAGGCTGTTTCATGCCTTTACACGTACTACAGATCTTATCTCTTTCGCCGGTGTTGAGTATCTTACGGAATAAATGAGTTAATTAATAAATCAATTTATCAAAAAAGGTAATAAATAGAGAGAGAGACGTATGTAAAGGGAGGAGAAAGAGAAAGACACATTGACTCGCGAGGCAGCGTCACAACTTTGTTTGAACAAAATGCTTCGAACTGAACGAATCGTAGGAAATAGATATCCGAAGTATGAAGCACGTTTGTACAGTGTAGAGTCCGTAAACGTTTCGAAAAAATTGCATGTGTGTGGTTTTTAAAAGGTGTTTCCTTTGTGTGCGCGTGTGCGCGAGTGTGCGTGCGTGCTTGCCTGCCTGTGTGCGTATTTGTCTATATACTCAAACGAGGTCCTTTTAAACAAATTTCCAAAACATTTGGAAGAAATATGACCAATTATGCAGTTCAACTACGCTTTTGTAAAGCATCTCGTTTTGCACACAAATAATTACTGACAAGACAAACAGTACACGAGACATCAACGAGGCCGTAAATAAACTGCTGTCCCGGAGCGCAGCAGTTGCTGGGAAGGAGGAGGCGGCGACACGAGGGATGGAGAGCGGCAGGCGGGGGAAGGGGAGGGAACTTCCAGGACGTACAATTATGAACTTATCATCACCGCAAATTGGCAGACACCTGCCTCGACATTGACGGATGGCCTTATAACGGGAAAGCAAGCCCTGGGGGCGAAACTCAAGAGGAGGAGAGGAAGGTGGGGGGGGGGGGGGGGGGGGGGGGGGGGGGTGAGGAGGGAATGAGTGGAAGCGAGTGAGGCAGGGGGCAAGATATTAAGAAGGGGGAGGAAGGGGTGAAGACAAGAGAAAGTGAAGTGCCAGAGTCGAAAATTGAAGTATCCACGCACACGCACGCACGCACATACAAGCAACGTGCCAGAAACAACAACAGCAGAAATGTGTCGTGTCATAGCCTATTTGTTTTCAGAAAACAAATATATTTTGAATGCACATTGAAAAAGAGCATAGAAATGATAATAGATGGAAACTTTCACACATGATTGTTTGCTATCATACTCCTCTCGCTGGGCAGGGGGGAGGGGATAGGGGTGGGGTGGGTGGGGGTAGAAAGCGAGAAATTGAGGATCAGTTATTAAATTATTTGAATATATATCACGTGTGTCCTTCATGCTTGTACATGCGCCGTAGCGTTGCGACGAAAAAAGAGAGAGAGATTGATTGATTGATTGATTGATTGAATAAGTTTATTGTCAGGCCACCGGCCTATCACAAGTTATACATAATAAGCTTCATCCGCCATTGCAACACCAACAGATTTCTTCCTCTTTCGCAGTGCATAATACAAATACATTGATAAATGTCTAATGCTGTTTGACGGACGGACGGACGGACGGACAGACGGACGGACGGACGGACGGACGGACAGACTGTCGGACGCACGCACGCACGCATGGACACACGGACGGACGGACGGACGGGCGGGCGGGCGGGCGGGCAGGCAGGCAGACAGGCAGACAGACAGATAGGCAGACAGACAGACAGACAGACAGACAGACAGACAGGCAGGCAGGCAGGCAGACAGGCAGGCCTACAGTGACAAAAAGGCGAACCCACGGATGGACATAATATTATGGACACAGACACGCAGCTAGAGACACAGAGACCGAGGAAGATGCGACAATCTGTTCCCAAGCTTTTTAAGTGCTACCCTCTTCTTGAAGCACAAAGCAAGTTTGAATCACGACAGGGCAGTGACGAACGTCAGAGAAGAGAAGAGACAAAATGCATATAATGGTCATGCAAAGGTAAGCATGAGTGCAGACAATGCACAGGCTGCTGATCGTCAGGATTTACAATGTAGAGTGCAACACAACTTGCAGACCTGTACAAGTGTACATGTTCAAAGGCAATGGAAGATGAGAGGTGGGAGGTGGAGTGTGTGGGTGAGGGAGCTGTGAGGGACAATTTGGGAAGGAGGGGGTGGGAGGGGAAGGAGGGTCAGTGCTGTGGTCATTAATCATTGGCAAGTGGGGAAGGCAGGGGGCGAGGACAGGGTGAGGCGAGGGAGAGTGCGCACTGATAACCCCAGTCTCCTTCGGAACAAGTGCTCTGCTTGGTTATCTGGACGCCATCACCGGGCATTCGTCTCCCTCTTTTCCCTCTCGCCTCCCTTCCACCTCACCCACCCTCAACCCTCACCCCCTTCCCACCCACTTCCCACCCTCATCCTCTGCCCTGATGTTTGCCCCTCTTACTTCGTCAAGTGGCCACTGGCTCCTCCCACTTCCCCGTGCTGGCCGCAATGTCTACCTTCAGTCAGCCATGAACAGTTTGTCTTGGTGAAGTAGCATCGTGGTGGTAATTTCCTGGGAGTGGAGGGGGAATTTGTATGGAGAATACGAGAGATTCCGACATAACACGAAGACATGTATGCCACATCCTCCATTCCTTCCTCCTTGACCCCGTGATTATAACAGCTTCATAGCGTCGGCATCTACAGAGCCACGCCAAGACTTCACTTGCGACAAGTGCAACAGAGCATGCGGCTCAAGGATCGGGCTCTACAGCCACAGAGTACGCTGCCGCTCAACCCCGGACTGACCAAACCTGGCGCACACTCCATGATCTCACGAGACTGACGGGTGCCAACAACAACAACAACAATAATGGCAGACAAGTATCGAGACCTGAGCACAGATCACCAACTCTTCTGTGTGCTATTCTCGAAATATATTTTGTATAATGTCTTTATCAGCAAATCTACTGTGCGTGCCAAAAAATGGTTGTGCATCAGAGTTGGCATATTCTACCCTTCGAGTATGTGGTTTTTTTTTCCATCAAGCATTAATATGAATGGGTCGTGATGTTGTCACCCTATGACGAAGTCTGTTTCAGCCCTCGTATTTATCCCAGTTTTGTTCGTGGGGGAAATCAACTTATGCAACAAATCAAACTCAGTCCCAGAGATTCCTCTCAAAATCATCGCAGTGTCAATTTCAGTAGCAACCACTGTAGAGAAATGACATCAATGTCTTTTCTTGTTTATGTATTTGCACTATTTAAAAAGGGGGTACACTTGTACACTGTCATTAGAATGGCGATATTGCTTATACAGTTTGAATAAAACACGACAATTCTGCTTTGACGAAAGTACTTAAGAACTTTCTCTATATTCCAGTGGTAAGAACGTTTACTTATTTTGAACCCACACTTGT